>JABASC010000835.1:0-30891 GCA_019776185.1 Plutomurus gul | reverse complement strand
TTGCTACTACTTAGTTTCAATTTAGTACAGAGTGGCTCTGATTGCCAATCGGCTCGGTTTGACAGTAAAATCTCCCCCCTTAATGCATTTTTTATTTGATATTGGTTATTGTATATCTTCACTATCGATTACTTGTCCATATTAGTGGTAGTACATATTAGTGGATTGTTGCGTTGACGTTCATGTGAAGCGCCAATTCTTCAGATAGACTACCGGTGTGGCTACTAGATTAAACAATGAGTAAGATCTGTATATAGTAGTAGGCATATAGTAATAAAACATTCCAAAACATGAATTATTGCAATGCTTCATCCATTGTGGTTTTATAATCGATTGGATGGAGGACAGAAGAATGTTACTTTACGAAGAAATGGCTACTTGCTATTCTAGAGTGATAGCAGGGTAGTACCAGTCCTAGAGCTGCGGTTTCCAATCCCATGCCAAGGTCAAACAGAAAGGAAACCCTAACTGTATAATTGAGCATTTATTTTATACCTGGTAGTAATCGTTCGACCTTTGTCATACTAAATAGTACACGCGAGGTTAATGTAGGGCTGTGGTGGATTTAATAATTAAAACATTTGCAAAGGTCGAGCAAGCTTTACTATTCTTCTCTCAATGCAAATAAGATGTTCAATCAAGTAGCAATCATGGTTCTATTGTAATTAAAATGCTGTCACAGTGGCTTATCTTCATCATATCTAGTGCAATATAAATAGTAGTGACATTTGATGGTTGTACTTATTAAATGGATGAATGGAGACTTTACGTATTCCTTACAGTGTCCTGTTTGCATCTGTAAATCTGCTTCCATTGAATCGAAACTTTGAATATTCGATAAGCTGAACGACGACTAGACTCGCCAAAGTTTTACAGCCTTCGTTCAGTCTCATCCTCATCGCATCTCTTGAATGTAGATTTGCCAATGTCGAATCTTGTCTTGGCATCGTAGTCGTCCGTATTTCGTATTTCATTGGTCAGGGATTTACAACGGGACCTTTGCCTCTTGTTGTTGTTTCTTTTACGGAGAGAAGATTCCTCCTCGACATGCTCACAATGTTGTTTGGCTACAACTTTGATGATGACTTCTGTCTATATTACAGTACAGTAGAGAGAAACAGGCTTGTCTTCAGTCTTGACGTGCCGGGTGTAATAAATGAGCTTGTGGAATGTCATACTTGGTAATTAGTAGTGATAACATAGGAATGCAACTGCCAAGTTGTCATTGGAATCAATTGTAAGTACAATGAAAGAATCCACTGTTCAATTTAAAGCCATTGTTCGTAGAGACGGACTTGTATTTAATGTAGGTAAAGTATTATTGCGAATCTAGGATCTAGACTAATCTGTCAATACATAAGCTTACAAAATATACTTGGTATTTTTGTTATGTTTACAAAGTAAGTGGCTAACAACACGCAATAGATTCATATCTCTACATGTGGCTGCTCCTGCTGTGATGTTAGCTGACAATTGTGCAGAAATAGAGAATTTCAAGAATTGACAATGACAAGATTGCAATGTACATTCTCTTGGTGTGTCATTGTATTATATGGAAAGTGTGTGATACAGTTCTGTCAACTGTATAGGTAGTGAAATAAGAAAAAGCATGCAGATATGACGTGACGGAGAGATGGAACTGTAACACTGCGATACTACGCCTTATTTATGCAGATAAGATGTATGAGAATGCATAGAGGACATGTTCACTGATTTGATTACTATATTCATCCGAATACATTTTCAAGAGACAGGCTAGATTTCGAGTATTTTACTATGCAATAAATATACTAGCAACACAATCCATTTCCATATAAAGGTTGTGTGTGTCTGTGTCGTGTGTATGTTTCCCATTACGGTGTTTAAAATTGAACTCACGTTGGATGTTAAAATGTCTCTAGTATTGTCGAAGGATCTTGAATGGTATTTAAATCTGTGTTGGTGCTAGTAAGTAGAAGCTGAATGCAGGTAATAACGAGCTTCGCTTGTGCCGTTACCTTTCTCGTTATTGTTTTTTATCGCGTTTTAGTCTCTAGCGTAGCTGCATGTTTCCACCAGATGTGTTGGAAGCATAAAGTGCAGGTATCCGTTCTTTCATTAGCAAAAAAGTGAGACAACCATATTGACAATTTCATAATAAATGTGTGAAGCAGAGTATTTATTTATTTACTGTTGACGTTGACTAGTTTTCTCATTCAATTCCTTTACAGTGCTGTATTCTCCTAGTATTAGCTTGTAATGTAAACTTGGATAGCATTGAGAATACTAAGGTCTCGCGGCAGAGTTATTTCTGGTGTGTAATAGCGACAAGAGTACATTCCATCGTGCTGTTGAATTAAATAGCTGCATAGGTAGTTTTATACCTCCGTGACTTGTGTTAAAGCTCATTTCCATTTTGCTAAACGTGCAGAATAAATATTTACACTGAATGATGTAACATTGTAGTAGATCCTCCTGAATAATACATACATAGATCTTTGATCTATCCTTTGATAGAATAACAATAATCTAACGTGTTTTTTTATTGGTTCCGCAGGTAGCCCTTGGAGGGTGAATGTTATGGACAAGGCTGACGGCGTGATGGATCCGCCGACAGATTCTCGTGTTGGAGATGCTGGGGAGTTTATGACGATCAAGGGTGATCCAGTTCGTCATGTTCGATTCGGGAAAAATGCGACATTTGAAATCAGTGCTCCGGGATTTAGCCGCGAGTCTGTCGACGTGACAGTTTTAAGTGAGTCTCACTTCCCCATCGTCATGCATAAAATTAGCAGTAGAGTTGTAGTTAAAAGAAACTAACTTTTTCTTTTCTTTTCACAGACCCGACAAGGAAACCCTTGTCATACAGATTACTAGAAGAAGGAAGTGGACAATTTCTTCTTGAGTTCACACCATCGGATGTAGGAACTCATACGATTGAAGTTCTCATAGCAGGAAGAAGATTATCCGTTGTAGCTAAAGTTTACAATTCGTCTTTAATTCGCGTTGTTGATGTAGCACCAGGTGTTGTTGGACAAACAGCACAGTTTAAAGGTAAAAATTCAATTTTAGCATATATGTACAACTTTTTTCATTTTTGTTTTTCTCATTGAAATTTTTTAATTTGATTGTTATTTATTTAGTGGACGCTTCTGCCGCAGGCGAAGGGCAGCTGGAAATCTCGATAAACGACGGAGAATTACCAAATCAAGTTCGGGTTCTAGGAGGTGGTTGTTGTCTCGTGTCATTCACACCAGAGCAAGCAAAACCACATGCAATCGACATAAAATTTAACGGGGAGACGATTCCCGGATGCCCAATAAACTGTCAAGTAGCGGACACTCGTCAGGTTGCCGTGTCCTTATCAGGATTAGAGCTTGTACCTGTACATCAAACATCAAGGTTTCACATAGCGGTCGATGGTTCTAGCTCTGCCGAGTTGGCCGTGTCTGTCAAAGGGCCGACGGGTGACTTACCAGGTTGGCCATATTTCGATTTCACCCGTTAATAGAAATAAAATGCCTGCTTTTATCCCAGCCTGGAATATAGGAGACAAGGAGAGGGAGTCAGATAGGGAATTATTAAGGGTGCTATTGCATCGAATACGTTTGTTCAGTCGCATGATTTTGTGATGATGTGTCAGACCATATATGTACATAGCTGACCATCTAGCATCATCTAAACGTAAAAAAAGTATTTAACGTACTTGTATACAATAATGAACGACTTGTGTAAAGAAAGAATTTTAAATTAATTAATGATTGCACCGGTGTCATAGAGTGCCCGAGTTGCCGCCGTTGAGGTTGCAAGAGGTTGTGGACAAGATGTTATCAACGATTAACTTATTCCCTTTGTCAATGGTAACGAAATTTATGTATCTTTTACAGTCAAAGTTTCCGGTTCGGTACGCTCTGGTTTTACTGCCGAGTTCACACCGCGAGAGGTTGGACCTCATTCAATTACGGTACATCATAATGGCTCCCCAGCCCCTGGCACACCATTTACAGCAAAAGCTTACGACTCTAAACGAGTCTATGTCAGTCCTGTCCCTAGAGGTGCTTTGGGGAGAAGTGTGCAGTTCACGGTAGACGCAGCCTCCTCTGGGGAAGGAAACCTGGAGATCACTATTGGGGCCAAAGGAAGAAATGTGCCCACACAAGTTCATCCTCAAGGTACGCCAAATTTATACACTATATTGTCTTTATCATAGTTTATTGTTTAAACATAAAATATTTATCAACAGGAGGAGCGCGCTTTGCTGTAAGTTTCGTGCCTTTAGAGCCCGTTGATCACACAGTGACAGTAACCTTTAACAAAGAGAGCGTGCCAGGCAGCCCCTTCATAGCCACCGTTTCAGCTGATCCTGGACAAGTGGGTAATGAAACCTAGCTCTTTCTTAAGAATTCTTGATTTCGATCGCTTAGCATAGGATACCAATCTTTCATTCGGAAACCACATTTATTCCTACGTTACAAGCGGTAGAGGCATCCCTCAAATACAGTGTTTGAAAGTTTAAAATAATTTAGGCAAAAATTAATTAAAACAGTTAATATATTCAAAAAAAGTTTTAATGTTTAGGATCGCGGGTGTTTTCCAGGTAGGTAAGATAAAATTCATACAGCTGATCGTCCGCGATCGGGGGGTGGGGCGGGGGTGAGACTGTGTCTTCAATTAACCTAACACTCTGTAAGGTAACTTCTACAGTGTTAGGTTATTTATAACTTTAAGTCCTGGTAGCTAACACAGTCTCACCCCCGCCCCATCTCCATTTTTATTCTCTTCGCCACGGTCCGTTCAACTTCAGCAGATCGTCCGCTGCTACGAAATGCATGGCACATATGTGCCATGCAAACTCCACGTTGTATCGTATGTAGTCAGTATCCCTCAACCTTTTCACTCCTTCAAGCAGCTCCTTCAAATCAAATGAAAAACAAAAATATTGTACTATTAATAAT
The DNA here is from genome assembly GCA_019776185.1 of Plutomurus gul. Taxonomy (NCBI): domain Eukaryota; kingdom Metazoa; phylum Arthropoda; class Collembola; order Entomobryomorpha; family Tomoceridae; genus Plutomurus; species Plutomurus gul. The sequence goes on along the minus strand of JABASC010000835.1, from coordinate 25,957 downwards.
ATAATGTGCATGCATACCGTAATATAAATACATTAATTTAATAGATATTTAATTAAAACTTACGATATTGAATTAACAGTTCGTTTCCAAAATCCTTCTTTTAAACACTGGCCAGAACAGAGGGGAAATGAATGTAGTTGTAGTAGTTGTAGGATGCGACACGGTGAGTCGACTCTGTAATACACGAGTAACGGTTTAATTTAATTCATTAGTTGTAACCGGACCGAGCTTAGCTGCAGCCCCCGTGGGAAAAACAGCTCATTTCACCTTGAACAATGTCCACAGTGCCTTGGATGATGTCGAGGTTTCCGTCGAGGGTACGTTTCCTTTTTTCTCTACAAATATTTCCTCCCCCTGTTCATAACCGCGTATCATTACTTATGGGAATTTCCACACTATAATAATCTTCTATGGTGGGATATGCTGGTACAACAGACAAAAAATAGAGAGAAAAGTAGCCAAGAGAAGCTCAATTGTGTAACCTGCTATATCCTCTTACACATGCACGCTCTTCTTTCTGTATCTGTAGTTGAAGCCTTCCAATTTATTAGCCACCTCACTTGGTTGTGCATGTTTCTTCATACATCTGCAAATCTACAATTCCTACATGCTTTTAGGTATCTTGTTTTAGCTGTAAGAAGTATTTGCATGATTTCGCAATCTCGGCAGATTATATTTTAAAAGTTTTTTTTGTAGTATGACTCGAAGAAAGTAATCTATTAGATGTTTCTCAATCTGTTACCTATTGTTGGGACCACGAGATTACAAGTAAGACACTAACTATACATGAAGACACAAACACAAATAAAGGGTCTTTATTACCTGTGTTTTCCATGTTCTCCCCGAACCTTCATTTGCATTTCTTTTGTGGCTCCTGGTTTCAACAATATGTATGTATGTATACACATGTTGCTTTTTTTGGCAAGAGATGCTGACCGATTTGGTGTTAGAATTACAAGTTTATTCCGAATATTAAAAATAAAATGATTTGTAATGCTGTCTGTGATGTGACTAACAAACTATGATTAGGTTTTTTAAAAATTATCACTGATTTATCTCTTATAGCACATATTTGGCTTGGAAATTTGTTACAAGCTCTTCAATTTCTGTCTCCCTCAATAACTGATTGCCATGTCTTGTGTTTTCTTTGTTTCCCACAGGACGTCACTCTTCCTCTTCTGCTACTTTCCAATACAGGGATAGGCGTTATTAGGATGAAATTTCAATTAGAGTCTTAGAAATTTTATTGATCCAATAGAAATCACATACACACAAAAATACTAGTGGCTTATTACATATAAATTTGCTTAGATTTTAGATATTCGTGATGTGCCAAGCAGATTGTTTTTTTCCCATTTGTTCACATTTATACTACGAAATGCTCTCTTACATTTTTAGGTTGTTTTTGAACAATTTCCCTTTTGACATACCTACAAATCTTCTATTTACATACTAAACCCTACGTAATTCACAGAATCGGATTTTCGCTTACGATTGCTTTCTAACTTCTTCTAAAGGATTTTTCTTAACTCGTCATTCAAGAGATTTTTTTACCTCTTTGCATATCTGAAATCTCTACTTAACAATGGCAAACTTAATACAATAATTTTCTAGTCTCACTACAAGTATTTAATTAAAATTTGTCATAGTCAAAATGTATTGCATACTTACACAAAAAGCCAGTAGGACTGTAAAATTAACATACAAATTTGTAAAGAAGCAACGCTTTACCGATTTATTTGTAGAGTGTGGTTGGTGTTAGATACATAATATGTTTGTAGTAGGCTTTGCTGCTGGCAACGTTGATTAATTTATAATGACAGTGCATAATTGTTACTTTCCTGGATGTGGTGCTTTGTAGTTAGTATGCATGTACACAATTATTGCCTTATTATTGTCTGAAATTCTTTTCTCTTGCAAAAGTAAACAATTGGTTACACTTTGAAACTGATATCCGTAAATTCTCCTCACGAACTTATGTAGTTCTGAACATTCACGTTTTAAATGATTTTTCATGAGTTTTGTCTTTAAAACTTCTCCTTAACTTAAGAGTGTTTGATTTTAACTTAAATTCCTTGTGTGAAAGACTTTGTAACAATGTTTGAATCTTTATGCCTACATATAGATTTCATTTTCCCCACAATTATTGAATGAATTCAAATTGTTTTACGTACAATGGGGTGGAAAATATTTGATCCGACGACGTTATTCACTCCATTATATATTTTGATGCGCATGAATGTATTATAAGTTTAATTTAACTTACAATTAGTATATGAATTTTGGAACAGTAATGTTTACTAATGTAACATAACCGTGCGTAAGACTTTATCTATAATTTATTGTGGATGTATGTAAATAGTAAATATCTGCTGTACTTACTGCATATTATGTACAGCAAATATTTTAGAAACGGCATGTCTAAATAGACTACACGATGAAAAAGCGTTCGTTAATGGTATGGGAAAATTTATTCGCGACTCATTAACCATTCAATTCACTTCTAATAACAAACATCATTTAGCTTCTTAATTAACCTTTCTGACCGTATCGCATCTTATTTATAAGTTAAGGCACTTACGTACATGTAGATAGAGTTTCTTTTATTTAGTATACATTTTACTTTCAAGCACACACAAACTACACATCAGTCAGTTATTAATAAGCTGCAAGCACTCTCCCTGAGTATAAATAGAAAGGAAATTTAAAGGACAAAATTGGCTGCTCACTTTTTTCACAAATGTTAATGTATGCTAAACGTTAGTTAACACATTGAATTCCACAAACAAATGAAACTATTTACAAATGAGGCAAAAACCATTAGATGTCCTTAGTCATAAGTCCTGGTTATTACCCACTACTACTACTACCGACACACATCATGAGTTATAACTATGAAAATTGGCTGAAATAAATAATTGTGACTAAAATGTTTGTTTCTAAATTATGAGCTTTTGTGGGGGAAATAAAAAAAATGGGTTTTATTAAGCGAGACTTCTTGCTGATTTATTCGTTATTGAAAAGGAAATTAAAACAAACACATTCAAAAGTCGCACTGTACATATAACCAACCGTAAATGTACATAAAAATTTAATTTTTTCTATTGTTTCCATTACTTATCGTTAGTGCTAGTCTGTTTTTGTCTAGGCCTGTCTGTTTTTGTCTGAAATTTAATTCACCCACATCCAAATTCTTATTTCATGCATTTGTAATACAGGTATAGATAGTATTTGAGTGCAGAAATCTCAATCCGTACAAGCATTCTCTGTACAATATGCAATATACAATGAGACAATCACAGTATCGCACACCCAATGTGTGTTCGAGGTTAAGAAGGCCATAGAGAAAATACTGGCGTACATGTCTTGTAAAAAACTTGAAGGATAAAGACAAAACATTCATTTCATGGTTGCAGTCTTACGATTGAAGGTGTCTTTTACACATATACATTTTTCCTATTCGTAACACTACAACTCAATGACTTTCATTTGTATTCAATTTGAAAGTGCTGAGCTAGTTGGTTACCTAATTGGATGTTGACTTGTCTGAATATGCAATCCACCACTACAGTAAGCTCGGAGATGTGTTGGGAGGTACCTAGTAGGTCTCTTTTTCAGATGACACACACAAACACTGTTCAATTAAAAATCTAAAACCCTGTTAGCTAATTCTCAAGCCAGTCTTTCGAAGATTGCTGACAAAGGGTGTTGAGTTGTCTGCGTAAGCTGCCAACTCTGACTAACTACAATAGTCCTATCAAACAATCTCCAGCAATTCCTTATCTCAGCCCCAGGTGTTGGTTGATTTTTAGTTCAGTTGACACTTTATATACTCCTTTTAGGCTTTCCACCTTTATCATTTCTTAATAGGTTACTTCAATACATATACTATTAGCTACAATACGAAACTATTGATTGACTGACTGTTTTACGCACGGTTATTTGTTGACGACAATTTTTTTGGACTTTTTCTCTTGAACGTGATACATGTAGGGCCAGGCGCAGTGTCAGTTCCAGCTCAAGTTATGGAAAAGTCCAAGAATACTTTCGGTGTGGAATTCACTCCTAGGTAAGCTTTATTTGTTTTAATTAAAATTTTAAGTCATGAAGAAGTCTAAGAATGTCTTCGGCGAGGTTTATTTATTTCAATTGCAATAATAATGGCTAATATGTCAAACCTAAGAACTGTAGTCGGTTTGAGAAACGTGTTTGCATGAACATTTATACATTAAAACAATTTAGAGGTACCGTCATTCTTCTGGTGCTGTATCCTGGTTTTCTATCCGATAATCAATCACCGAAGGCATTTTTTGCTTTTCCAATTAGGAATTGTCAAACTGTAAAAATAAAAACTAATAACGAATAATTCACTTCCAGAGTGCCAGGAGAGCATCGAATATCCGTCTTGCTCAAGGGAACTCCCGGCGTTAAAGGTACATGCCTTCCAAATGCTATTTATAAATAGTGCCAAGTGCCCTAAACAAGCAAAGTGCTAAAAGTTGTTTTGTTTACAGAAAACATCCCGGGTAGCCCTTTTGCTTGCAAGGTCTATGATGTAGGAGCAATTAAAGTAAAAGACACTGATAAAGGAATTGTCGGTAAACCGGTCACATTTTTAGGTAAGTAACTAAGGATAAAAGCATAACTAAGCAGTAGAAATAGAAAACAATCTAGAACTTACCAAAACTTTCCTTTGCAGTGGAAACAAGCTTGGCGGGACCGGGTAATCTTGAAGTGACCGTGAACGGCGGTCAAGTGCCGACATCAGCTCAAGCTCAAGGAAGTCACACGTACGCCATTTCCTTTACGCCAAAAGAAGCCAAAACGCATTTGATAGAACTGAGATTCAATTCTGAAGATATTCCTGGTACAACTTTTGTTCCTTACAAATTCTTTGATCGTCTATGTGTATGCTCGCCTTTGCTAACAATGCACATAAATTCTCTTCACAGGGAGTCCATTCAGATGCGATGTAGTTGACGCCTCGAAAGTTTCAATAACTGGCGAAGGTTTAGAAAAAGTTCCTGTGGGGCGAAGAGCGACCTTCTCAATAGAGCCAGAATGCATCTTAGGAACCCCGGAGGTGAAAGTGACCGGCCCACTAAAGAAAACCATTCAATCATCCATTCTGGTTCCATCAGATAATAAATTCTTGGTGGAGTACGTGCCGGTTGATGTTGGTAAGATTGCACTGAATGTTGTTTTTAATTTAAATTTATCTGTGGCCTACTCAATTGTATATTAAACACAGTACGTAAATAGGAAGACTATTGTTTAACGAAATGGCTTTGTTTAGCCCTGACCCTTTCGCAAAATGCATACAATCTACTTTACTAATATAAACTGTACATTCCAAGAACTACAATAACTTCGTAGGTTTCACTCTAATTTCCGCAGTGTCAATAAAAGTTCTAATCATTCGTGTAACACAAGTTCTATCCGAGTCTAAATGCATTGGTTTTGTTGTGCTGCAGGTGATCACACAGTCGAGGTGTCATTGGGCGGCCAGACGGTTATAGGCAGTCCGTTTTTGGTTAAGGCTTACGATGCGAGCAAGGTGAAGGTGACTGACATTACGCCCGGAATTCGGGGCAAACCGGTTTACTTTTCCAGTAAGTGAAACAATTCAAAGGAATTTATTAAATATCACAACAATACCATTTAATGCGTACACATTCTCTCAATTTTGAAGGGAAAATTATCCAGATTCTCCTGTGTTTGAAATCTTCTGTTGTTCTAAACGCTTCTTGAATGATAAATCAGTCAAAATATGTTGAAAATTTTAAGATTTTTTTTCCCGTTTCAGTTGATGCGAGTTTAGGCGGGGCCGGGAATTTGGAAATAATCGTGTCAGTAGGAGGGAGAAATGTCCCCAATTACGTGCAAGCTGAAGGAAACGCGAAATTTCGAGTCAATTTTAGACCCCATGAAGCGGCACCGCATACTCTGTCAGTAAGATTTAATGGAGAGTCAGTGCCCAATTCGCCGTTTATATGTAAAGTGACAGACACGAGTCAAGTGGCAGTTGTTGGTGCAGCATTGAAGGCGGCCGCTGTAAATCAGCCAGCCTCTATATCTATCGACCCTCAAGGTAACACCTATTATCAATGACATTTCACATATTTTCAATCTGTACCGATAGAGTTTAATTAATTTGTTGCTATTTTTAAAAAATGTAGGAGCTGATGTAACACAATGTAGTGTACTGGTATTGTCCCCATCAGGTTCTCATCTGCCAATCAATATGACGGGTTCATTGCCAAATAAACTTCAAGCTGCCTTTACTCCGGTAGAAGTTGGTAAGTACATATTCCGTTGTTGACGTTTATGTACATTATAGTACGCTTTGTTACAAACAAAAGTTTAGCAATTGTGTGTATTCCTTTCAGGTCCACATACAATTTCCATATCTTTGGATGGCGAGCCAGTATTGGGATCTCCCTTTAACTGCAATGTATACAATGTGTCAAAAGTACGGATAACAGGCTTAAAAGATGGACGCGTGGGCGAAGCTATAACTTTTACAACCAATGCAAGCGAGGCTGGAGAGGGCACATTGGAGCTGGTTGTGACAACGGGGAAGCAATCGTTGAGAGCAGAGGTGACAGCAAGAAGTCGTGGCCTATATGATGTGACATTTGTCCCTCAAGAAGCTACAGTTCACTTTGTCAATATCACATTCAACGATGTGGATATTGTAGGGTCTCCCTTTGCTTGCGCCGTAGAAGATTCTTACTCCACGATTAATGGGAATTCCGGTTTAGAACTGGAGAGCATTAGTGACAGCTCTCTCTTGCAACAGGGAATCATTTCTTCTGGTTTAGACGCTGTTATTGCCGGAACCACTGCTTTTATCGTTTTAGAGAAAAGGGGTCCGGAAATTCCAGATGTTGCAGTGCAAGGTAGTAAATGTTCTCTTAAACTCCTTTTTCCAGGAAGCTCTTGTTTGTTTACAGTGGATAACTTTAATGGTGTTTCACAGCCCCTGATGGAACTAGTACTGTTCGTGTGCGAACCAGGACGTTACCATCTGGATATTTAAGAGCAGAATTTACTCCGGATAGAGTGGGAATTTACGAAATTTCAATCATTGAAGGCTCCAAGGCACTTTTGTTACCACAACCACTGAGAGCCTTTGTATTTGATCCCCTCCTCGTTCGCGTTCGAGATAAGAGTGAAACAGCTGTCCTTGGACAAGATTTTACATTCAAAGGTACAAATATTACACACAGACGCACATTTACCCTTTTGTGTATTCGCTTTGTGTGGATTTTTTATAAACTTTTCTTTAAAAATTATAGTTGACATATCACGATCAGGACTGGACCTAGACTATGATGAGATTATCGATGTTAAAGTCAAAGCCGGTTTGGGAGATGTGAGATGCACTAAAAGAAATATGGGCAACGGGATATTCATTGTCAACTTTCGTCCGTCCCTTCCACTTGTCCACAGAGTTCACGTTCTTTGTCATGGTTTCAATGCTAAAGGTTGCCCTTTCGATGTGATCGTAGCAGACAGTGGACTCCACTCGAAAGACACTGTGGCAACCGGTAGCGGCCTGTATCTTGCCCGGTCGGCTCGCTCTGCCGGGTTTACAATTCTTACAAAGGGTGGGTTTGACAAAGGCATATTAAATACAATTGACATTGTAGATCTATGCATACATTGATAAAACTTATTTTAAAACAGTGTCAAATGATTATGCAGGCTCCTCTGGTCGAGATTTTGATGTGGTAGTCAGTGGACCCCTTAGTGTAGCGGTTCCTGTAAGATGCTATCAACAACGAGATGGAAATCTTCGGGCAGAGTTCACTCCAAATGTACCAGGAACTCATGAAGTCGCTGTTTATCATAGAAGTAAAATGGTTAAAGGGAGCCCATTCATGTGCCATGTATTCGATCCACAAAAGGTTTTAATCGGTTCCATCCCCACAACTCTCACCGTTGGTCAATCAATTATACTTCCAGGTACAAGAACATATTCCTACAGGGGTGATACTACGTATTACAGCGTGATACATAATCATTGTAACGAATGAAAATTTTGTTTACAGTCGATTTAAGCCAAGCGGGAAATGCCTTACTGGAAACAGAATTGTTGGGACCGGAAGGGCTGCCAAAGCCTTTGTTCCCAAGTAACGACGAAAGACACGGAGACAATGTATTGAAATTTACTCCAAGACGTCCTGGAAAGTATAAAATTATGTTGAATTACGGGGGGGAACCTGTACCAGGCTGTCCAATCGTCATACAGGCAGAGGAAGCAGGTGCTGCTAAAGCTGATGGAACAGGATTGAACTTTGCTCATGTAGGAATACCAGCCATTTTCCAAATATTTGGACCCGGCCTTCCAGGTAGGTGTATCTTTATTCACGTATACAGCGATTCCAATTTCCAATAATTATCTCAGCGCCCATTAATGCATTACATGGCTCCTCAGAACAATAATTATTACAATAATGTTTTGCGTTTAAGGGGCTCCCTCTATTGTGGTGGAAGGACCTGATTCAATTGCCAAGTGTGACATTAAGCGTGTTGCGTCTGGAGACAAAGACTCTGGACACTTTCAAGCTACATATATTCCAACTGAGACCGGAGTGTTTGACGTGAGAGTTACTTGGGCTGGAATTGATATTCCTGGAAGTCCCTTCCATCCCAGGGTCGTTGATGGGTCCAAGTTGCGTGTGATTGGAGGTTGGGAAGCCCACTGTAACGAAATCGGCAGTGACGATAGTAACAGCATTGCAGATCAAATAATACAATTGGCTGTTGGAGAAGAAAGAAAAATTGCTTTGAATACTTGCGACGCTGGACCAGGCTTACTAGCGGCCAAAATAGAACCCATCACAAGTTCAGACTCTACCACCAACTTGGAAGACTTTTGCCGTGTGGAAACTGCGGTGGCCAGTAGATCAAAATTAATTTTAACTCCTTTAAAATCTGGAGAATACAAGTTGATATTGACTTGGGGACATTTCGACATTGAAAGCGCTCCAAAGCGAATTTACGTTCATGCTGTACCGGAAGGGTAATTCACGTTAAAAGGATTATGTGTACTTTGCCTTGTGGAAACTTTAATGTTTGTGATTGATTTAAACTATAGGGAATATGATGGCCCAGTCCTTTTAAGTGGATCTGGTTTAGTTTCGGCTAGATGTGGAGAAGAAGCATACTTCACCATCGATGGATCCCAAGCTGGTATCGGTCCTGCCCAGATTTCTTTGCACACAACGGATGTGGATGTGCCTGTCACTGTACAGCCTGTTGGTGGTGGAGTATACAAAGCAGCATATGTTCCCAGAGTTCCCGGAAATTATGAATTAACCGTGACATGGGGTGGAAAGTAAGACATTTCTATAGATTTTTCTTGGTACTTATTTTCATTATTTTACAAAAAGTGAAAAACTTTTAATGAAAACATTTTACGAACAGAACGGTTCCAGGGTGCCCTCTTACAGTTCAAGTTGGAGCTATAGGAGATGCTTCTAAAGTCATTTGTACTGGAGATGGACTACGGGTGGGAACCGTTGGTAAAGACATCCGAAGTTTCTTGGACACCCGTAAGTCTGGCCCAGGTGAACTCACAGCTCAATGTATGGGACCAAGAAAAACAGCTTATTGTGAATTGTACGATCATGGTGATGGAACATTCACCCTTAATATTCGTCCTCAAGAACCCGGAAAACATGCGCTGAGTATAAGATATAGTGGGGATCATGTCCCAGGTAAATAGTGTCAATTCTTCACAAAACAATTATCTGTGCGTTTTATGCAAATCCACTAATTTGTGTCCAAACAGGGAGTCCATTTAACCTTAAAGTTATCGGTTTACCGGATGCTTCTCGATGTAATGTATATGGACCTGGGATAAACAATGGGGTTTTAGCCACCTTCCAGTCTCGATTTGTCTGCGACACCAGAGGAGCTGGGGCTGGCCAATTGACGGTGCGCGTGAGAGGACCCAAAGGGGCTTTTCGAGTTGAAATGCAAAGAGAAAGTCAAAAAGATCGAACGATTCTCTGTAAATATGATCCGACCGAGCCTGGGGACTACAAGGTAGAAGTTCGTTGGGCTGGGGAACATGTGCCAAATTCTCCGTTTAGTGTAATGATTTTTGATACACAAGAAGAGTTGCACCATTTTCTACAGGTACGATATGAGCGATACATTTATTTGTAGAACAAAAGCAATGTTTAACCCATCTGAGTTTGTTTCAACACCAAATGAATTTTTATTTAGGGTGGAAGTACACCTGAGCAAGGTTCGCATGCAGATTTCTACGGCTCTAGTGGATACTCAATGGGTCAAATGTCCTGGAGAGGAAGCCAAGCACAGTTGTAGAGATATTGTGGATCAAGGTTTTAAGAATTTTGTTCGTGTTCTGATTGCGATTTGAAAAGAAAAAAGTACTTATAATCACAGTACCTACAAATATTAGTACACTGTACGATACATGTATTTCTGTTAGAATTATTTTTTCGTTTATATATAGATGTATTAGAAGATAGTAAACACAGCTATGTACATGAGCATACGTGCAGAATCCAAATAGATAATCAAATATTTATCTTGTGACAAAAATGCTTATACAGGTAATTCTTATGACTGCTTCCCGTTCACTTTTCAGGAGAAAAATATATTATTTATGTACACAATTAACACGTTGCTTACTTGTGTACGCGAGTCAATGTACTTCTCACATTACAATATAATTATGTAATCCCACAAACAATGGTATTTTTTCGTCTTTTTAAAAGTGTTGTTATTATCGATGACTTTGTTTAGAAGCTGAATCTGTTATTGTTGCTGTTAACTTGTTAATTTAATTAGTTCACATAGACCACCATTACGTATTTACGAAGAGAGAATAAAGTATCATTATTACAATTATTGACAAAAATATGTATTAGGATGTTTTATTATTTTCGCCCTCCTTATGAATGCTTTGGTTTATAATGTCGTTAAAGAATGCCACACTCGGCTTGCATTGAGTTCCTATTGGTGATTTGATTTTCATTAAAATTTGCCCATCTTTCACACAAATAAATCAGAATAAGTTAGTGGTTCCGACTTCAACACGAGATTTAAAAGGTGTCATTTATAAATACCATAAGCAAGGCGGTGCTTATGATTCCAAACTTTACGCCCATCTTTAATTCTCTAGGACATTCGATGTCAACGTGTAAATATTTTGCATTAATAGTTTCTGTACAACTATTAACTATTTTACCAATTCGACGTACTCCATTTCCCGATAAAATCTAGTTACAGGAATAGTTCAGATCCGTACAATGCAACAGATTAGTGTGCGACGAATTAATTCCTGTGAATCGATCTTAATTAATCTTAATATATGGTACCTGCGCGGTATTTGTCCAAGTTACGTCACCTCCGCCTACAACCAGTACGGCCGTTTCTCTCGTTTCAACATCCTTCACAGTGTAGGTTAATTTAACTCCTTTTACAATTTCTACAACTGACAAAAGCTTCTGCCAAGCGATTATCTGTAATGACTATAAAAAAAACTTTTAAAAAGTTCATTGAAATATTTTATTTGAACAAAATTATTATTTCGTCAAATTCGTTGATTTCAATTATGCATTGAATGGTGTTCTATGAAGGCATTTTGGAAAGCACAAAATCCGTTTTGCTTTAAATTTAAAACAAGCTCTTGACCGAGCACCATATATCTTAAGACACAATAAAAAGTTAATTTTCGTTCCACACTAAAAACGAGAACATGAAAAAACAGCGGAAAGTACACCTACACGTATTTACATGAATCAATTCACGTACGTGTGTTTACATGTGAATTTATATTCCAGCGATTTAGCCACCTCAATTCAAAATAAATAGTGGTTCCACTCATTCTCTATCTCGAAAAGACAAATGTAAAAAAACAAAATTTTACCAGTGTTTCGGCAACATTCTTTCTTGGGTACATTCGCACGAATGGAGTAGCCCTTTCTGTGTTGGCTTCATTTTCGAATATTTTTATATAAAAATACGGTTTTTCGACTCCCTTGTAGTGTTCTATTAAAAATAGAGTTTGAGCTTTGTTGTCCTTTAAGTCGTACTGAGCTGTGCATTGGTCTCCGTAGACGCCTGAAAAATACGCATGTGCGCAAATACGTTGGTGTAATAGTGCAGTGAATTTTTTTAGACCACCTGACAACTACAAATCAAAACTTTTCAAACAAAGACTGCGTGTTATTAAATGTAATGATAAAAAGGATTTCTCTCTCCATTGATTTTACCTAAGATACTCCAAAGTTACAAAAAAACATACCGAATTTCTGAAAATTCTTTTGTCGTATCCAGATAACCGACAAATCATCAAAAATAAGCAGGTTTTGGGGAATATCGGGGCTCTCACTAGTAGCGTCTGCATTCTTTTCGGGGCTACCGTGTAGCTTGCAAGGGGACGCTATCACACCTAATCATCACCAAAGTTAAGCCTTATCAAAAATCTGACATGTTAGTTAAGTTAATAGAGACAAACCAATGTGCTGTAGCAGAAACACGTACCTAAACGTGCCTTGAATACTGATCTATTTGTCAGCAAATGATTTTGTCTTTTATGTTTAATGTCATAAACTATTCGCCTTGTTACAACGCTACGACAGAAACCTGCTATTTTACTCATAGTGTTAATAATATTCTGGCAGTGAACTTGGGTACACTTCTGCTAGCACATCTCTGAAACTCCCGGGTCTGCTCCGTTGCTAAGCAATCTCTAGTGCATAGGCCACGGAGAGTTGCAGAAGACATGATGAGCAGATTAGATTATGCAGGCAGACACATGTCATAAGTCACTAAAAAGGATGGCAATTCATTCGTGGCATTGTGTGAGTGCGAGTCATGTGAGCTGTAATTGTTTACAAGTATAAATCATATTTAGAAGCAGCCTATTTTTGTGAAGTACAGTATGCATGCAGAAAAAAGTCAGCAGCTATGTAGAACAGAATAAGGGAACAAGCACAGACTAGTTTGTTACCAATGTGGATCGATGGCTACACTCTTACTGGCATCCCATTGTAATAATTATTATTACATTCATAGCCTATATGTACATAATAGTAAACTTAGTATTTATTGCGAAAACTCTCCAAGTAACAGTACATAGAAAGGGACAGCAACACAAATAAATAACCATTCCTGATTAGTTACATTGTATGAAACAAGTTAATTTCCGGATTTCGGTAAAATTATTAGGTTGTGGCGTTGTGTGTGTTAGTTATCCAATATGAAGGTGTCTTTCTCTATCTGGTCGAAGGGCAATGTCACATTGCATTAGGTAAAGATATTTCCATTTCGAAATATTTAGGGGAGAAAATATGCCAAGTGCTCTTCACACTCTTCAATTAATAAAATTTATGCATTACGATGTTTCACAAATAATGAACTCTTATTTTTTGTCATTGCATATACAAAAATTAGTCAAATACTGTAAAACTGTAAAATTATAAAATCAAATGATTTACATTTTCATAATCGATTACTATGCATGCGTAATCAAATTCGTCACATATTAAATCGCATTTGTGCACAATTTTTAAAAATATATTATTTAACGAATGTGATAAGTATATCATGATTTTCACAAATATCGCTTGCACCATTCTACTAAATGTAATTACAAAATTCCTTGTGTTATACGGGATTATGTTGAGTTTCTCATTAAACCGTGAAACATGTTTAACGTATAATACGCATTTTTATTTTACAGTATAAAACTTAGGGAAACAAAGATTTTCTTTACCGAATACTAATTTTTTAGAATAAACAGCTTTAGCAATGTAGCAATAAATAGTAATAAAATAGAAGCATGGTGTTATTTAAAATTGAGATTAACCCGGGTAGATTAGGCATGCAATTCCCTACCCCTGTACAAAATTGGAAGTACTTTAATTTTCATCTAAATCTATTCTTATGCTATAATCCTTTGAAGGGTTGGTGAACAGCATACAGTACTGAATGGGACTACAATGTATATACATACACACACTAGTGAAAATGTAATTAGATCCTGCTGTTGAGATTTCTTCAAAGTTTGTCGTAATTCTACTCTACAGCATGTTTTCTGGCTAGTATTAACGATTGGTGTCTCGTCGTCCTCTTCGTTTGAACGTCTGGGCACAATTACTGCAATACCATTTTCCTTTTGGCGAAGTAACGATTCCAACACAAGGGTAGTGAAACCACTCAATGGGACACTGTTAATAGTTTAAACAAAGCTTGCTTATGAATTGCATCAAAGAAATTTACAAGCAGAATTTTTTGGGTAGAATAAAGCATTTCATACAAGCCACAAAAAAATGTATCTATGCATAAATATATAAATACACAATTTAGCGTCTTTTTAAGTCTCGATTTTTTTGTATAGTGGTAACTTACGTCTGCATTATCGCACGCTACCATATCTCCGTAGCTAACTTGGTTGCAAATACAATAGCGAGGTTCGCTGGGATCTGGGTTCCAATCTGGTGTTCCGGGTGCCTCTTCAACCATCGTATCTTCTTCAATCACTTCATCATGAGGCGGTGCTAGAACTTCTTGGTTTTGTGAATGAAGCGATTTACTGTGGGAAATCCAGGAGAATAATAAGTTACTTGAACAAGTAATAATTTGATCATGTTAAGAGGAATAATTAAAAAATATAGGAATTTCTTACCGCTTATTTCTCTTTTGATCGACCGTGTTACTGGATGTTGTGGCAGCAAGCGCTTGTTGAGCCGCTGCATGAAGTTCAGCATTATTCAAAAACGCGTATTCGGCAGGATTGATAACAGCGTTGATTGCATCGTAGGAAGCTTTGAGACTGGCTGTTCTGCGTCCTTGTTGCAACTATAGATGAAAACAATATTTTTGTGGAAATGAAATGACTGATTGTACAGATGATAGTACATTAGCGTAAAGTATTTAATGAAACCTGTTGGGTTGCAGCGATGGCTTGGGAAGCAGCTGCAGCAATGGCATTCCCCCCAGCTCCAATGTGTCCTAAACTATAAGACAAGGTAGGTGTAGCAGACGAACTTGGAATTTGTGGATTATTGACAGTGCCTTTCTCCACGGAAGATTTTCGTTCAGCTTTCTTTTCAGATTTCACATGACCTCCGGCAGTAACTAATCTGTTCTCCTTCTGACTGCCATGGTCTCGGTCTTTTTGCTTTTGCTTAGGCTGAGGTGGTGGTTGGTCCAATTCCAGTGAACCTATAAAAAGTAAATACACCGTAATATTGAATCCTGTATAAAACCTTTACAGGCAAACAGATTCAGATTCTGTAAACCTTACGTTTTTCCAATATTTCAGTGATTCCTGCGTTATCCGCTTCTAATTCCATTTTGAACTTGTGAAGTTCTTGGTCCAGTCGTCTTAAATAACGATCTACTAAATCGTATAGTTGGTTTGACTGATGGACCTTTTCATCTGTTAAATTGACATAAATTGACATGAACGTCTAGTCTTATCCAATTGTCTGTATTTACCATAGAGATTCATTATAAACGGGTATAAATTGTCAAAAAGATAAAGCATCACCTGCATCTTCAAGCACTTTATAGTATTCGCTTCTAATATTTTGGTATTCGGTTTCTCGCTCAGTGACACGCATCTTTTTAGCCTGATTGAAAAACATTTTCACTCGATCCTCCAATTTTTCAGTGTTATCTGATTTGAAATAAAACTTTGTGTTATGTATACACATTAGCCGGTTAAACCATGATACCATAGATAAGGTATACCTTATCTTTTGAATGGAGCTAATGAATTATACTTATAACACCTATAGTAATTGTGTGAGAACTTAACGTTACATTATTTGTTTCTGCCTTGTCCCATTCATTAACTTACTTTGGACATGAAGATCCAATTCTCTAATCTCGGTAAAGCGATCCTTAAGATCCTGTGGGAGATGCTCAATCACTGAAAGATACGAATGAGAAAATATGTTAAACATAACTGCCTACTTGTACATAAGTAACAACCATAATATGAGGGTATAGTCTAAACAAGGTTAAGTATTGCTTGATGTTATGTTTAAGTAAGGTGCTGCAATTTATACTCACTCTCCAAATAATCTTCCATGTACAACATGTTGACGGTATGATATTATACAGTTGTGGAAAGCACAAATTAAAGTTTACAGTGAGGTGGTACACGATGTGTGTTTTGGTTATTAAGCTGTTGTTTAAAATGCCCTAAAAATGTGAATCTGTAAACCAAAAATTGTCATTGTCAACCCCCTAATTTGGGCAATAGCAATTTAAATAAAATTTCAAATAGTTGACATATTTTTAGGGGAGAAATATTCCGATATTTCTCAAAAGACAGCATATGAAGGTAAACACAGAATGCAGAATTGAACTTTGTGGTGAGGCTGTAAGAGAAAATCTTTTGAGTTGCAGCGGTGCCCGACAGTGTGTGATGTCTGTGGAAAACTGTTTATTTGTTGCGGGATCGATTGTAATTGTAATGCAAAGGCCATTGACATGCACTTGTTGCTTAGTGCACACAATTTGTCCAAAAAATGAAATCTCCATTGTATTGACACAATTTTAGGATGATATATTTTGCTTTTTGATTATTCACACGGTCCAATAAAATGCTTTGCATGCATTGCATAATACATAAACCCTGCCGCACCGCCGGCCGCACAGGTGAAATACATACGTTTATTAAGAAATGGAGATAAATAGTTCCAAAAGAACCATTACCATGATTAATGTGGTGACACATAAACTTACATGTAAACCGAATGTTTCATCTTTCCATAAACCTACATTGAATCGATGTCTTTGATACATCAATTGTCATCCTTGTGGTCTCTGATTTCATGATTGTCACTTTGCAAAAAAAGGTTCTGCATCTGCATCCGTCGTGTATTTATGCTGGAGTTAAAAATTACATGTCATTTTTTACTCTTTGTAGTTTGTAAATTTCAGTTTAAGACAATAAATTGTGATGGTGCTGTAATAATTAGATAATATTATGCAATTACATTCTGTACTCGGGAATGTAAATTGACAACCTTAAATAATGTGGAACATAACCCTAGAAATAGGACTGCAATTATCCTAAAACACACATGAATGTGGCATGGAAAGTTTGGTGGAGATGTAAGAGGCGTTCCCAAATAAACATATTACCTATGTATAATGTGTCACTTATTGTTAGTACCTACAGAAATTTGATAATTATTATGAACATTATGTCAATTCGAGCTCTTTTGGTACACAATGTGCGTATATGCAAAGTGCACATAACCATAATAAAGTGTTCCAATAGATGCCTTAGGCTCCATTATGTAAAATTGTAGCAATTACTTAGCTGATTTGCCTATAACATACACAAATACTATGTTCAATTCAATAAATATAATCAATGCAAATGTTTAGCTTTTCTTTCGCTTACACAGAGTGTGCATACACTTAATGGTACTTTAGATAAATTAAACTTAAATAGAAGCATTCGTGGTATGTATGTGTGAAAGTATATACTGGATCAGTTAACATTTGCAACCTTAAGAATCACTGGTAAAAAAATTACGCTTTGAGGCTAGCAGTTTCAATCAATTTCAATAAAGACATTACCATTTTAATTGCTTTGTTAACATCGAGAAACTCTAAGCGATGAAAAATAATGTCAGTGTGCACGATAAGGCCCTATCATCTATCGAAGAAGATACTTTAATCCATACCGTAATATGGGCATTGCGTTTAGGAAGAATTTCTGGTTACCATCCTGTTTCCATTGTGAAAGAGAACAAATTGGCGGCTCTACAAGACAAACTTTGTTCTATGCCAATATTTTGGAGTGGATTTGTGCAGTTGCAATTTATAAGCTTCGTATATTATTCAGTTGTCCCTGCACAACAATTAAAAAAGTATGCAGACAGTTCTACGCAATTTATGACCATGTACGTTTATACCGTGTCTCTCATGGCAATTTCAGAAATTCTGAAAATTCTTGGAATTTTGCTAAGAAAAGGAAGGAGTAATATTTGGTGTAAAACCGTCCTTTTTTACACACACGTTAAATCCTTAAACGTTGATTTCGATGCAAAATACAGTAATTCACTTGCAAGTATTCGCAAGTATTTCAGGAACTTGGCAGCAGTAACATTTTTCTTGGTGTTTTCATCCTGTGTTTTTAGAATTGCACAAAATTATCGATTGGGTTTAGCGCAAGGTGATATTCAAAGGATATCCACACTTCTGTTTGAATTATGCTTTGACTTTTGGCAAAAATCGCATTCTGCAAATTGCGCTGTCATATTAATTTTCGTTAAAATTTTCAACTTTGCAGTAGAAGTGTTGATGGTGGAGCTGGATGACCTATCTTCAGTCACACAATTTTATTTTCTTAGACAGGAACTCAGGAGCAATATTAGTAAGGGGTCACAAAATAAGCCGATTGAAACGTTATTCTCTTCGAATAAATCCGCTCCGTTTAAGGAACAACCACGAGTTGCATTACTTATCACGCTAGATTTGTTAAATTCTCTTGACCAACTCATTGCGCAGTTTTCATTACAATTTTCAAAAGAGCTGTTATTGGAATGCTCTATTTTGCTTAGCACAATTTTAGCAAACGTTTTCTTGCTGCTTACAACTATGTCACTTAAAACTTTTGATTTTTCCTCGAAATGTACTCTTATTATCCCAGTCATTTGGTTTGCCTTTATTCTATTTTTGCTTTGTACCGAATGTGGACTAATTGCTGAAAATTATTTGAAAATTGTACATAAATTGCAAAATCTGCCACCAGACCTACTTACAGCTGAAATCCAGTTGAAGGTATTCAATTAATTTAATACGAAATCTTAAAGCAATTTGAAATCTCTTTTCTCTTGATTACAGATACAATTAATAGCCGCCAGGGTATCCAACCGCCCTCCTTCTATTAACGCAGGATCGTTTTTCACCATTAATCGATCACTCATAACATCTGTAAATACTGAATATCCCGTTTTAACTTTTTTTAAATCTAATTTTGAGGCTGAATAATATTTGTAATTGATGCATATTTTTCAGGCCTTAAGTGTGATGATCACTTACATGGTTATTCTCATTCAATTTCGAGGATCTGATTTTACAAGCACATCAAATACTGGGAGCACTACTGACGCTTTGAACACCGGCAAACCCATTTAATACTGTTTCGTCCTATGTAGAAGGACACTTAATATAATTAAAGAATATGCTGTTTTGAACAAAATGTTCTACACATCAATCACATTAACTTATCATCCACCTCCAATGCATTTCATTTAAAACCTAACATTCATTTGGTATGCTTTGTACTTTGTACATCACAATGTATGATATTTTAAAACGCTCAACAAAAAACGTTTGTCTATATGCAAATTCTAACAATAAGTACTACGTACCAACTACGTACACATGTATACGAAAGCCAGTCTGACTTTCAACAAAATTCTAGGTTTTGAAATGAATATCTTGTAGATCTACACACTACCAATACTTGTGCTTATATATGAGTCTACTAAATACATTATGAATGACAATGAAATGGACCTTTTATGTAAAGATGTGCACGGTAACATAAACATTTATGAACATTCTTGAAAGCGAAATGATGGCAATGACAAATGTACTCGCAACTAATGAAAATATTATTGATCCTCAGAAGTTCGATTAGCCTAATGGTGAATTAAGGTGAATTGACGACAATTTCTGTTGGTCGCAATTAGATTTCAATGCTGTCTGTTCGAAAAAACTTACAACTACACTTCAATACAGGACATTTAATCTCTTCAACATGAATAGTATTTTTTCTTTGCCAATTTTGTAAAGTTTATATTATATTTCGCTTGTTGTGGTTGCCTTTTCGAGTTGAAGGTTGGATGATTTCGAAAGACATGCAGATAGCACGCCACAGATGTATCTCATACATACATACACAGATGTGTTTGCAACTGGAGAAGATTTATAACAATGTGCAGTCTATTACATACATAGAAACACCTTGATAGAAATTTGGAAACTTTTAATGGTCGACTTTGTCCGATTTAATATTTAGCCTATCTTACTTATGCTAATTTAATGCCTCCCACTTTTGCCTTCCCTATAAGTACTACAACCTTGGCTAGAGATGAAACTGATGAAAGGATGAAAAGGGTGTTTTTATCCGTACATTGTCTTTTATTTCAAGTCTTTTTAACAATCAGGTCTCTACATTTTTGTCCACTACATACAAACGAATTTTTTATTTTGAATTACACTAAACGATGCCAATTATTTACGGAACAATTAAGTAGCAACGAAATTAAAATGTCGTGATGCAATTTCATACTTGAGGCTATATATTTTACTCTGGTTTTGAAAGCACAATATTAGGTCAATTAAAACAATGTTAGGTCGAAACGCTACATATACGGTTTGAACAGTAGAACAATGAAGTGATTCTGAGATTACTGGTTTATTGCATACCGGTCGGTATAATGAAAACAATCTCCAGAATTCTCAATCTTAATTATCGCTTGCATTTAGGGAAATGTACATTTCTGTATTTTGATACTGTGGATATTTGGCTCGGGTTTGGATATCGCAAGCAGATTCCTACAAATGATTAGCTAGTCACTCATTACAGTTTGGGCGAAAATTTCGGGGGAACACGTTTTTCCCAAAAGCTGAAAATTAAAGTATAAATCTATTGTCGAGCTGGCTAGGGGTAAACGGTAAACGTTTGTACCTGTGGATGAATTCAAATAAGCAATGTTGACTTATTTGCAAATATCTTCCTGCGTAAAGGCAACGGGAAAAATGTAGGGGTATACCTATAGGCATGCTATATTTGTTCCATTCTACCACAAAACCAAATAATTGACTTCTAAACTTCTGAATAATAGTAGTATGTGGGGTATACCATTAGCCTCTCCTAAAAATAGATTTCTGACGTCAGAGGCGTCTGGGTATATCAGTAGTAGGGCGCTAATTGTCAGGTGAGGTTATATGTGGTGATTATTAATAAAGTGAGGTTAAATTTAGTGGGTATATATTCTGGAAAGTGGTAGTATGTAATCATTCGTTGATAGACTCTTCAGTTGACAACAAGCCTCTCTTATCAAGAATTCCGGTTTGGTTAAACTCTCACGTTGTGAACCCCGCTGACGGGAAAAACTTTTTTGAAACCACGGGTGTTTCATATTGGACCAGTCCAGAAACATGTGGTTATACATACTTTTACATGGAGGGTGATGATAAAATAAAAATCAGTGTGAGAGGTGGTGGTATAGAGGGAAACAGTCAAATCAAGGCAACATTAGAGCAGGGATCTCCTTCACAGGATATTGAAAATGTGATATTAATGGAAGGAATGCCGCATAATATTTTTATCTTGGTGAGTTTAAAGTGGGAAAAGGATGGATTTGTATCAAATTTGAAGGACAGTCAAAATCTGGAAAATATTATGCTGACATTGTTGACGTCGAAATTGAATCCAAGACAAAAAATTTATTCAATTCATCTCAAACGAAAATGCCTGGTGGCAATGCAAGTATGAAATACATTATACCTAAAAAGGATATCGACACGTTTTATTGTAAAATGAAGATTCCTACTAACCTTGGGTGTGAGGGGCCTAAGTTTTGTGCAATATCTTGCAATGGGGCCGAGTTGGGATTTGAGTTTAATGAGACCAACAGAAAATTCGTTGTTTTTACTATTCATTCGGCGTATGAAAATGCTGATGTGGAGAACCAACAAGGCGCACAATATAAGGTGCGAGTACTTGAAAAACACAGATGGACCAAGACAGAACAGATTGGACGTGAAAAAACAGGACTACATTGTTATTTCGATTATAACTATGAATGGGAGCCAAATCTTGACTACACATTTATTCTACACATGACACCTCAACTTGACGGTATGAGGTATGATGCATATTTTTGGCATCGTCGCAAGAATGTGTACGTACAGATTGCCTCGCTGTTGAGACCAAAAGAGATCAAGCCTATGGAAACTGTATTGTCCAAAGTTGTGTGCAAGAGGCTGGAAAAGCGAAAAGCGTTATTCGGACATCAGTGTTTTTATTCAAAAACAACTGACGATTAGTATCCTGTCACAAAAGTGAGACTCGATGTGGATGGTCAGTATCCCCCAAGACCGGATATAGACTGTGGAGTTGAAAGTAGATGGTTCTACTTAGAATCGTGCATACCTTATGAAGAGGGACGCATCATCAACAGGGAGGAGGCGACAGTAAAAGATCGGAAGTGGGAGGGGCCTTGCGATTTGGACCGACTCAAACTTTAGCGGTTACCTATATAAAGGCGATGTCTCTGGGTTAGCGGTTGCAGTCGGTTTTTAGCAGACAGACATTTTTTATAAGCTTTTCAAAATGATTACCTCAAATATTTCAATTTATCCAAATTCACATGTAAACTCAAATGTTTCTTTAAATAAAATCAGCGGTTTTTCTAATTGGACTAATACTGAGATTGTGTGTTACACTTTAGACGTAACATTAGAAGTAGCATTTCAATTAAAGGTTCCACATAATCAAAAAAGTGAAATAAAAGTGGTTATAAAACAGGAAAAATGAATTTTCTATATAAGCGTTTCGCCGTTCAACACATTCTATCTAACAATTAAATTACAATTTGAATGATGTATTATTTCTCACTTCTCAATCATGTTTAGTTACATATGAGGCACTGCAAAGAGACATCTCTCAATACATGTGGAGTTCGCAGAATGTCAAAAAACGTTCAAAGTCAAAGTCAGCTTTGGATACAACGTTTGTGTATTCGTCAGTCATGTATATCATACAGCCATATCTAATATTACTAGGACTTGCAAGCCCAACATAGTTAA
This sequence comes from Plutomurus gul, assembly GCA_019776185.1. Classification (NCBI taxonomy): domain Eukaryota; kingdom Metazoa; phylum Arthropoda; class Collembola; order Entomobryomorpha; family Tomoceridae; genus Plutomurus; species Plutomurus gul. The sequence continues at coordinate 3,112 of JABASC010000835.1, read as the reverse complement.
AGGTTTTACTTGACCTTTTTAAATTTAGCCAAGTAACGAACGTATTGGAGTACCCAGCGCTATACCTTCTCTACACCCCCAACAGAGTGAAAGGAATTTCCTACCTTTTTAATTTTAGACAAGCGAAGAACGCAACGGGTGCTCTTGTCTTATTCGTTCCCAATACAAGTCAGTTAAAGTATCGGCCTACATTTAAAAGGGTCAAGTAAATAACTCTACCATTGCGAGTCTTTATCGCTTTGCATTCTTTTTGGGACTTCCCAGAATGGCTTCTCTTATCTTCGTACATACATCCAACAACGTAAAATATTTTGCATTTATTCCCATTTTAACTTTTCACTGTCTAGCTTTAGATAATCCACCCCACAATTTTCATAAAAACCATCCTTGGGACTCGAGGAAATCATAAGCAATCTGAATTTTGTTGAGTTAACTTCTCTCTTATTGAATTCTAACTGCTACCAAAACCATGGACAAGAGACAAAGACTGGAAAAATCGGGAGACTCTGAGCTTGACAACACCATGCCAATGCCCGGCCCAGCCGCTGACCCTATATCAGACGATGAATTTAAGTACACTTTACACGTATATGCGATGTTTGTTTCTTGTTGTTGCTGTTGTTACAATATTCTTAATGTATTCTATTTGTTATTTACAGGATATCGAATTCGAACCACCACGCTGTTCAACTCCACTTCCCCAGGATGATGAGGAAGATCTTCATATTCCCATTGACGAGGAGGAGGAGGTCGAGGACGAGCATCACGGCCTACATCAGTTCGAGGAGGCTAATCAAGCGTTTGTAGAAGAGGAATCGGATGAAAGTGGAATCAACGAACCAGACGACAGGATGGCACACTTCATGCAGGCACGATTAAATGCACATCTCTACCCGCAACCTCCAGTGTTGCCCATGGACGAGCTTCCTCTCGTGTCGGCGGACGATGCAGATCTCATCCGCCAGTTCGAGGATGCACTGTTGAACTATCTCGATAATGGTGTCATTCATGAACAGGAACAGGAGTATATTGGCCTGCTGGAAGGAAACACACAGATTCCAGCCTTCTTGGGATATCCGGCTGAGTACAGTCTACCCAACATACGCTCCATCATAAAGTTTGTGCAAGAAATTTCAATAATAATTCCATTTATAGATTCACCAGGTTTGTGGAACATTTCGTTAGCTATTAGTAATGCTATGAATGTAATGATGGTTCAGCAACATAATTTTAACGATTTTTTCACACAACACGTGATGTCTGTTGTACATCCCTTTAACACTCCCAACTTTGCTTTACCTCTTACTAATGTTTCTCACATTATTGACATTCTTGTATATATTCGTAATGTTCACAGCCAGTGTAGTCGGCATATGCAGCATATAATATGGAATTATTTTAATAATGTCTACCATCGTATAAGGTTATTTGGTACCGCAAAGTATGGGTGGGATTTAAATCAAAATGAATCAGGCGTTTCCTCCATCGAGGAATAAAGTTTGTATGTAATGTATATATGTATTACGCATTGTTGACATGATTTACTTGAATTTTATGAAAATAAAATGCTATTTGTAATATCTGAACAATTATTTAAAAAATATAATTTTTTTGGTTAGTAGCTCACATTGCGACCCCAAATTTTTTTCTCGTAACCTGCTATAAATTTTAATTTTAACTATATCGACCATCCTCTTTAAGATGGCGTACTTTTTAGTGCGTAAAAATGCACCCCCAAACCAAAAAACGGACCCCCTAACCTTAATATATTCGATATCCCTTTAACCTCACTTTACTAAACCTCACCCCTAACCTCACCTCACAACATATAACGTCACCCCTACCCATATGGGATGAGCGCTATGAATTCACTCGTTGCCATTAGTGAGATCACACTTTTGTTTACATTTTCTAGCTACTACTAGTTTCTATAAGTAGAAATGATATTATGCCTGCCACTCATTATTATAAGTTCGAATTCACTTGTAGTTACAAGTCATTCAATTGTTGCTAGCAACAACTGTAATGTATTTGTTCAAATAAACTTGTGTGCACATGTAAAAACCTAGGGTTATACGTATACAATGGACAGAATAATGAAAGTAATAGTAATGATTATGTATGTGCGGATATCTGATGTTACTGTTGGCAACCCATATGCCACACTTTGTTATTTTATCGTACTCTGCTTTCATTGAAAATGTTTGAAAAGTAATAATTAATTTATTCTTCTTGTCACTTCCTGTCTAATTCACATTTTAAGTGTTTTACAATGTTTGGACTCGTTCTTATAAATCCGGGTGCGGAAACTAGTATATCATCTAAGAAAGTCTTTCTTATTACGGATATTGATAATTTAAATTTATTGGCCAATATTACCGTACCAATTCAAGTTCTATTCGAAACTGAAATGAAAGGAGCGTTCATTAGAGGATTAGGAATTCGTGTGGACCCTTTCAGTGCAGCTCGTCGTCCCAAATAGGAATATGGAATAATGTACAGTGAAGTGAACTACATTGCACCATCAAATTTAGAATGTCGGATCGGTAAACTCTTTGCGGTGGCTTGTAAGTGTAATAATTAAATATCTAAATAGACTGAAAATAATATGCAATATATAAACAAAAACAATTTCTTTTTGAAGACACCAAGCGTGATTTAATTCAGTTGTCTGCGCAAGATGACTTAATGAAGAATTTCAATGTGGTTGAGGAAGCCTCTCTGTTTGTCCGCCAGAAAAGTAGGCTCACAGTATTTTATATATTTCAAAGGTTGCCCCTTCATCCATTCTATTTGTAAATTTTAGATAAGAACACACACAATGCTGACAAAACCATTGAAATAGCGGAACCACCTCGAATATCTTTTAAAAAGCCTAGGCTTCTTTTTACGTCTTACACACAATGTGAAGCTTGGAAAAATATGCTTGAAAGTTTCGATACGCCTGATCCCAGACAAAATCAAAGTAAAGTTCTCTCTGATGTTTCCCCTAGCATTCTTTCACCGGGAAGTCAGAAGCATTTCCAAATTTCTACCATAGGTAACTGTACCGATATTTATTTACTGAAATTACAAACGAATTACACGATAAACGAATATATTCTGTATGTAT
>JABASC010000834.1:0-30910 GCA_019776185.1 Plutomurus gul | reverse complement strand
GTATGTGATAGAGATTTTTCCCTATAATCGCGTCTTGCAAACTTCCCATCTGCAGCAACAGACACACTCTGTACTCTGTGCAGCTTTCAATGGTCGAATTGAATTTGAATAGTAGGAGATGCAATTGGAGGAGTTTGTGTGACGCCTTCATTATGTCTGATTGCAATACCGATATATTTGTAGTGGCAACTGTGTACTTCAGTGTACAATGAATAATTTCGGAGCAATACCACTACTAGCCCCACATAAGTAGGATCATCATCTCGTGTTAGTGGCACCCATGTTGTAACTGTATTATATATTGATATAATTGTAATCACTTATTCATTACACTTCACGTTGTGCTTATTGTATTGCTGGTGGTGAGAGGAAAGTGGATAGAGATACATACGATCATAGATATTACTGCGTGTAGGATACAAGTGGAAGAGTGTGTGAACACTGAGCACTTTATCTTAAGGTTCCTGAATTTCGTGACAATTACTGCATAGAAGCATAACTAAACCAAACAAATGAATTGCATACTATTAAGAATTATTATACAGTTATTACTAAATTACTATGATGACTATAGAGACTAGGAAATGATGAGAAAGCGCAACTAATATGAGTCCTATTACATTACATCTTTACATGTATTGTAACGCAAATACAAATTACACACATGACACTACTACTTGCTACTAAATTTAACTAAAACGAAAACTGCTAGCTATAAAAAAGCAACTAATTAATTACGTAAGTAGGAATTAGTGAGAGAAACACTAACAAATCCAAAGTTCCATACACACTTCAACATGTTTCCTATTGATCCAAGATCAATCCTACTAAAAATAGAAATATTGCAATATAACATATTAATAATTGACAAATAAGAGAAGACAAAGTTTTCTATTTACGTATGACTACCAACTGTTATGAAAATAATAATAATGATGCTAGTTAGTTTATTATAATAACTACACGCGCATTCAATTTAATGGCTGTCAAGAATTATTGTGAGTGTTTGTTCGTGTAAATTGTCTTAATAAGCGAATTATTATTTTCCATGAATAATGGTTGGATGTGTGAGAGTGTTGTTGGTTTAACGATGAAATGATATTGCAACTATTGCGTAATAATGAATGAGTGTGAGAGAAAACTAAATGAAAAGTTGTAGAGAATTCTGATCTATATATTAGTACAAGCTATATTATAACGTATGAATAAGTATTTACGAGTAACAATTTAATGATGATGATAATGAGGATAGATAAATGCGTATAATAGTGCAAGTATGAATTATATATATGTACAGAGGTAGGTGTCATGACATAATAATGATGCACACACGTATACACAGAGGAAATCCCACATGCTAGCAATCAATCCCAAAGCAGTTCAATCCAACTTAAATACCTTCAATTCGTTTATTCAATGAGAACGAACGGAAAGCTGCTAATAGTGTGCATGCATCGCTTTTGTTTAACCCCCAAAGAAATGCATAAAGGAATGGACTGTATATGTAAATAAGCTACACGATGGTATTTAAGTTATATATTTCCTGCTGCAATTATGGGGTTGCACTAAAGCAGTTTACAAGCATTCAAGACGTCAAGTGTAGACATTATAATTTAGAAATAATATTATGCGTAATAGCTTGAAACCAAATGAAATCACTGTAACAGACACAGGAAAGCAAAGCATTAAATTCACCAAATACGTACGAAGGGAAGGCACTAAAAGTAGTAGAGAGAAATTAAGTGTTTGATGATGCAATGTCGAGCGTGTAAATTGGAATTGGTATGTAGTTAGTAGAACTGAAACGAATATAGTAGCAATAGTAGGTACTATTGATAAATAAGGATAAATTTTGTAGGGTCCAAGGTAATAAATACTACATTCGAGTTAATAATAATTATGACGAGGATGATGGCTGTTCTGTACTATTGTGGAAAGAATGATGTTGAGACTTTCGTGGTGGTGGCGGCGGCGGCGTTATCGTCGTGTGCTAAGGTCAAGGTAGCGCTATAGGAACGTGTACGAATATACTACTACATAAATAAGGTGTTTTGTGCAATGTGTCGTGCTTTGTTGTCCTGTGGAAGTCTCGTCTTGTCGGCAGTCTTTTTTATAATAACCTACAGAACACACGGTCAGCATAATACATACATACTCCATAAACTATGCATTATTAAAATAAGATTAGTATAGGTAAGTACCTAAAAATCGAGGCACTTATCTTGAAATTAGAGAGGTAGTTTAGTTTAGTTAGATATTGCATTGGGGAATTTGTGTGTAAATGAATTATTAAGCGTACATACTATGTTGCATGTAAGGAAAGGAGAAGAGTGAAATAAAGTGTACTAAAGTGTAGGGTAATGTAGATAATTTAGTTTACCTGGCATGATTAGTGTCAGGTAAATAAATCGTAATGAGGATACCTCACATCTTGTACTTATCGTTAGATGCATACAATACTATTAGAGGATGAGCATGTGTGGACGGTGGTGGTGAGACTACTGCTAAGATATAAGAGTAAATACACGCAGATAAAGTAAATTCAACCAAATGGCAGCCCAATGACCTACATATAGGGAAACTTATAAGAATATATTCATACATACATAAACATAATTAAATAAATTCTGTAAAATGTGTTGGGGGAGGAGAAGAGACTTTCTAGAGTGTTCCAAATACTTACTACTACTACTAACTACATACATTCTACTACAAACTTATTACGTACATACAAAGAAACAAACAAAAAAAAGAATCAAAACTACTGCTGCAACAATCGAATCGGGCGGACGCAGCAGCGTATACTTGCTGTTACACAGCCACAGAGATAGAGAGAAAAGTACAGTCCACGGTACAGTTATCTTTACACTAAATGGGAATACTACTTGCATACACAGCACTGAACTATGGTACACTAGGTACTGGAATGTACACAAGTTTTATTATTAGTCTGTAGATTAGTGATTTTCATCGTATGTACTACTAGATGTTAATTCTGCCACACATAATAAAAAATGTTAATACTTACTCACACAAAGTAAGCTAACTAACTACAGACAGAGGCAGACAAAAAGAGGCAGGAATATGAGACGAACTACTAAAAGAGAGTAAGTATAGTGCTGTCGTCCGCTCATGAGATAACTAAAATAAAATAAAACTTTAGCCGAGTCTCTGCAGCTGGGACAGGGATTAGGCTACACAATCAATCAGCATCTGACAAACTCCTATTCTTTTACTAGAAACTCTGGGAATTATCCATGCCCATTCAGGCTAAGCAAAGTAAGTAAGCCAAAACAAGTAAAAGTAAAGCAAAGCACGAGGAAAACCCTAAACAATCTCCCGAGTAAATCTTTGTCAAAAACTATAACTCGCATTCTTCAAACTTCAAAACAAACTTAAGCCCAAAACTTAAATTCTAAACTGTTATAGTATATGCTCTGTAATAAGTAATAAGTATATTACATATTATTGAATGTATAGAAGGGAAGCGACTTTCCTACTGCTACCACCTCATTTCTAAATTAAATGAAGGAACTTAGCCATGCGAGTTATAGAAATGAGTGAGACAATTGATAAAGGAAGAGGAGGACTGTATTATTCAGTAGAAGAGAGAGGGTCGCTGTGTCCACGTCACAAGCTGCACTAATTTATTTAATGTGCGCCTACTACAATACTAGCAAACTAGTACGTAGAATGTATCTACTATTTCATAATGTAGTAGGAGACAGCAGTTGTTAAAGTTTAATATACACATTGAAAAGGAAATACTACTAATGGAACATGAAAAGGGATGGAATAGGGAAATCTCGTGTGCTTTGCTTACTCATCTACTTACTTATACAATTACAACACATTTGCTTTAGCCACTCCCTGTACTTTTAAGTAAAGGGGGCATATAAGTACGTAAGTTCCGATAGTTTCTACGAATGAAACCTCGCATAGTCAGATGCTGGTGCGTGAAAACTTCTCAAGTTTATATCAACACCAAAATAAAATACTATAAGAACAATAAGATCACATTTTGGCCTCCCTCTCGTCAAATGAACAGACTGTCTCATTTCGGTCTCGACTTGACTTGATGAAATACTGAATTTCGAATAAATTAATAATAAGTAAGTATATAGGGGAGAGTCACTTGTGTATCTGCTCGTATGTAAATCAAAAGCATCATCAAATAGTGATAAGAATGTACTACCAAAAAGTGCATTTCTTCGTTATAGGCGGTATGCTCAAGGGGCTACATCTTCTCACGGTGTTCTGCTGCCTGCGAATTTCAAAGGAGAACCCATTAGTTTCCGTCACTCTGCTTTGCTCTCTTGTACGAGCAAACATTTCCAATCCAATCAGACAAACACTCGAAATACAATGCATTCTTAATCATGAGCTGTAGACAGTTGTTCTCTCTCTTTGTGCACAATGCACTGGTCTTACTATTATTATAATAATAAAACCACAACAAACCAACTTCCACTGTCTTCAAGTAAATTAAAGTAGTGGAAAATCAGAATTTTTTCTAATGTAGAGAAAATTTCGTCTTCATTAGTCACAATAATGATATTCAAATGAATCTCCTACAACCACCACTACGACATGACAAGACAACACACAGACAAGCTAATTTAATGCAAGCCCACTGTTGTACTACTCTATAACTATATACGTACATAAAAATGAGTACAAATTATAGAATTGGGAATAAAGGGAAATTGCACTGACTGAGAGAGAGACAACATCTGTCATTTTTTTTATTTGATTCCATTCTTGTCCATTAGGAAGTCATCGTGTGCAATAATAACTGGTTTGATGAATGGATTGGAATCTAGCAGAGAAGGTATACTGTGTGGGGGAATACTTTGCAAATTTGCCAAATGATAAATACATACATTCCCAGATTCAAGGTTCCTATTTCATAGCTAACGTAAGGTTCCTGTTTAAAATGCTTTTTTCTATTATAATATACCATAACTAATAAACTAAACTACTAATTACAACGTACGGTTAAATGTGCTGATGATGGTTGTTGACGTGTATTGTGCACTTGCTAAATGTTTTTGATTGACTGTTGATTCAATACTTTTAATTCGTAGACCTTATATTATAATAGAGAAATTATTCAAATTTTAGCGGTTGTTCTTTGTTGTCAGCCTTTGTTTATCTCATTAGAATCGTTGAGTTGTTGGTAGACAGCGTTCCCCAAAAAAGTCGGTTCGTCTTCCAATTCGAATTATTAAGACAGACAGCCAGACACTTTTAACTTCCAAATCTTAACTTTTATAAACGGTTTGTGTGTGAATGAATGAGTGTGTAATGTGCTGTATTGTATCGTATGACTATTTAGCATTCAGCTTTAATTTTCATTTTCATCTCTACCTATAAACAGTATATTATATAGTAGAATCAAACGAACCGACATATTTATTTGAGTATGACATTTTCCCTCTTTGTCTAGTGTTGCTACAATTTTTCGATATTTATTGTCATATAAATATTGATATTAATGTTTAATATTTACATACGTACATGTTATGACGTAGGGTGATGGGTTGAAGTTGAGGTGTCGGAGGCTCCCTCGCACTTTTCCCTCCCACTTACTATTTAGTATTCAATCATGACTCTGACTGACGGAATCCAATAAACTTTTTATCAAAGTAAATTCATTCTTTTCCAATCTACTATATATTCTAACAAACAATACTCATACTTGAGTTAATGTATTCTCATTATTTTTAGTACTTTAAATAAATGCCAACAGTATCATTCTTGGATTTTTTCTTCTTTTGTATTCAATTAAAAATGATTTAACTGTACATAGAGATTATTTTCTGGTATAAATAAATATAATACAGTTAAAAATATTTTTTCTTCCGTATTTATAACAATTGGACTGACAGAAACTGGACAAAATGCAAACAACAAACAAACAATCCTCCCAAGCCTCGTGAGAAAGTTCCTATTTGCAAGCCTGTATTTACAGGCCTACAATCGTATACACATGCATATTTATTGAGGAATACATATATTAATTAATTAACTACTAGTAGCTACAATTGTAATTTTCATAGTCCTGTAAAATCAAATAGAGGAGTAAAACATTCAGTGAATATACTGAACTACATAACTATAAATAAATGTAAACGTCAAGTGATGTGTCCGAACTTTTCATCAATTAACGATTTCTCTACGGTTTCTCGTCATCACATAAATAAAGCCATAACATCAGCAGTAAGTACTCCATAGTAGTACGCCTAATACTATGTATGCAATATTGAGTTTTTTATAAACTACTACCTACATACAAGAGAATATCTTTTTATGTGACTTGGTAATTTTTGAGAAGAGTGTATTTCTTTATCGTTGTCCAAGTACAAAGCATTTAGTTTTAAGATTAAATTACATTATATAAGTTATTTTAAATCTACTGATTGACAACAACACAAAATAAATGTGTAATGAACTCGAATAAGATTGTTGGTCAAAAAATGTGTATGCATTTACTACTGTATTGTATTGAAAACTAATACATCTCAAATACAGCATTAAGTCATTGTCGTGAAAAAAAAATGTAAAGCATTGTGAATTGTTTGTTACTACGCAAGTAAAACAATGTACCACACATTTTCCATAATAATAACGAAGGGATTTTTTTAAAAATAACACGACTTATAAAAACGAAGGAAGTTACGGATTTATTTGTATTTTGTATGTATTAAAACATTTTATTAAGATTATTTAATTAGTGAAACTTTGTTAACATGCTAATAATGAAAACTGATGAAGTGAAACCCAAATAAACTCGTTGATTCGTCTTGATGGAAATTCGTAAGCAACATTGGTTATTTATTTACATAATTTTTCCCATAAACATTTGAATAAATTATCTGTAACAGCATAAATATGTCATATAAATACTTATGTGCAAATGTTAGGTGGGGTAGCTGGGTGTGCGCGAACAAGATACTCTTCCGATTAGAAATAGTGTATAAAAAACACAAAGTGCTACTATTGTACACAAACCAACAGTAGATATTACAGATTTGAGTTATTGCGTGAAAGTGTACACGGACAGATTGCCGAAGTAGGTAGAACTATTTGGCTGTTTGGAGAAAATAGGTCTGCCGCTTGATGGGACATAGGAAGCTAAAGGGCGTGAGGGGCTATTGTGTGGGTCTAAACTGAAATAAGTAAGTATATCCATCTAAAAGGTCGGAGAAGACGATTCGAGAGAAAATTTTTGTATAACAATGGTAAGAAATTGCCCCAACGGAATTATTTTGCACACAGTTTCATTTCTTAGAATCGTATCGGTGTAAAATGGAAATAGTTGATTCGGAAATCTTGAGTGTATATGTGAAAAAAGAGTGTTTTCGGCGCTGAAATGATTTTTCTTGTCCTCCTCGCAGAAGCACACCTTGGAGACTCGGATCATACCTCCCTAAGGAGCCACAACCATATAGCTCTGCTACCTCCTCCATGCATTACACTTTCATGTTCAGTCTGATTACAGACTGCATCAGCCTATCTCCATGCTCTACCGTCTAAGCAACAAACCATTCAGATATACTTATAGTGGGCGTTCATTCACACAATGTACTCTTGTACATTTCTTCTTCACTTCAGCCCTTATAGTGGTACACTGGTAGAAAATGAGCCAGGATAAATGTGTGCACTACATAGGTGCATCTGTTCTCATAGCACTATTCCTATGTTCTAGTATTTCACATCTACATAACATCGTGTCGAGGCATCTATACCGGGATTACATCTTACATGGAAGATGCAACACATTGATACCAGCAGTACAATAGTGTAGAAACCCTTAACCTTACTTTAGAAAAATAGGATTACCTGCTAAAGCGCTACAATGGCACTGGCTATGTACATATATTTCCCGGCATGCATTACACTATCTTTACAGCAAAGCATTACGTGTGTCTGTACACGGACGAAAATACCCAAACGTATAGCACACATATTCAAAAAATCCAACTGATTATGCAGCTTCCCATGTTCCATTGCATAAAAAGCTGACCAAACGACTCAACAGAAATCACAATCACCACAGTCCTTATCCTTTCTTTAGCCTTCAGCATCTGTACTTACATAACATTTGATTACACGGGAAAACAACACTAAAATTTGCAAAGGAAACTCATACGCAGCAACGAACCAGAGGAAAAAACAACAAACAGTCGATCTCTGTACCGGAAAGCCCAAAATCTCAATATCGGCCGTTACCCTGAAACTACCTTAAAACCTAACAACCTTGTAACAAAGTAATAATGCAATAACCCAGTAGCTACACGCTCTAACCCTTCTCCCTCTCTTTAGTATTCTCTTTCTAATATTCTAGTTACGCAATTGTTTTCCCGACAACCTTATATAACTTATAGGCAACGATAGAAACGGTTGCTCTATTAAAATGTATTTTAACACTTTTTCTCCTATTCTGCAAATGCGTGCAGCTCAGAAAAGCGGAGCAACCAGCTTCTTCCCGATGTCGACTTCGCGTGTCGCTCTTCTCTTCTTCCAAAGGAATTAGTAAAACGAAACTATAAAGGCATTGTGCTCGGCTCTTGAATAGCGACCGCCTATGTAATGTGGCATATAAAACGGTGATGATGAGATAGATAGAATGAGAATAAAGAAAGAATGGCTTTATGTAGGATAATAGTCTACGTATTCATACACAGTACACACACAGAGGAGGTTTTTATCAGCTCGTGCATATTGAATGGAACGTGGAAGGAAGCCGGCGGACGACAGACGAGCCAGACTCCAGTTAACACACAGCCAATGTTGGAAATTGATACGCGAATTAATATGCATGTACGTCTAATATTAATTTATAATAGGCAGCTAACACATGGACACCTTTTCCTACGATGAAATGTGCATAATTAAAGGGGTCGATGGTTTCCTTCACTTTATCTTTACATACAAGCACATTGGAGAGAGAGAGACCGTGAATGGCTTTCGTGAATATGTCATTAGGCAGAGTTATGTGTACATGCAGCTACATATTTAATTTTTATTCTTCAAGCAATATGTACCTACAATATGTAAGTATACATATGCATATTGAAGAAGGTAAGTACTTATTAGTGGAAGGTGAGCACAGGCTACACTTTTACATTAGCGACGAGTGACTGACTGGTAGATTGTATTCTCAGTATTATAGTATTGCATTATTATTATACTTTTCGGTGGCACGTCCACGTCTTGTCGCTCCGCGACCCCGTTGTCGTCGATGGCGATACGCACTTCGCCTTTGACATCAATAGAATTAGAGTAGAATTACTCTCACCTTCTTTCTAACATGCTTTCCTATTACAATAAAGGAACAAGGTATGCCTACAGATATTATGGCTAATACTAGGAGCCTCAGGAATTAGGATGTAGTAAACATATTGTCGTCGTGTACATCCACGGTTTAAGCTCGATAAACGACCCCAGTGAGTTTTTTCTCTTCTCATTCAGCTCGTTTTCTTTTTGATTGTTAGCATGGCAAATGTATATAATATGTAGTAGTAATGGTTATAAGTATATTGGTACGAGCTGCTCAAACGATATAACGTATGTAAATCCTTGATCCATGGAAAATCATTTCATAATGTAATGCTGTAATATAATAATGTGTGGATATTCCTACATCCTGTGTTGAGGTGGTGGCGGTGATGACTTATATTAGAAGCAAGTAGAGGCGGAATGAGAGAAGGACGCAAAACAAGAAAGAAGGTAAGCAGACAGAAAGTAAAAGCATTTTCTTGGTCAAATTAATCATGGATGAATCTCTAGTTATTTCCGTAATGAAAAGAAGCCGACACGTTAATGAAAAATTTACTTTGCTCACGACATGCTCCACCAATTAATATTTCGATGACACTTTATTCCTTACACAAAACGTAATAGCAACCAAGGCTCAGATGGTGGGAGGGAATTGAAATAACGAAAGCCCAATTCATCTACTTTGTGCTTCTAGAATGTACAAGATAGTTCGTTCTATGGATTCACACAGTATCTTCGTTTCTTACAAAATGATATTATTATAAAGGACAGAATGAATTAATATGCATTGTGATGATTCACGAGTGTACAGCATAGAAACTTTGTGCATAGCTAAACATACAGGGGACGTATATATTGTGAGCAAGTTTTCCATACCTTCTAATCTCATTCTTCTTATTATTCTTTAGCAAAATCCTATTCATTTCTTCTTGATGAAACGAAAAGCAAATAATGGTTGATGGGTTCCATGTCATTTATTGGAGAAATGAGTTCCGTATTAAAGAATGGCCATTTCGACCGACACCGCATCGGGAAATTATGAAGGAAATTATATTTGACGTGAGAAGAAAGCGATCTAAATCAATCTACACTTGTGTGGAAAGAATTTCGACCGAATCGAAAAAACCAATCGAGCCAATCAAAGGAAATGAAGGTCTTTGCCATGGCTGACATAGCATTTCATTGTTGTTGAACTCTACTGCGAATGGTGAGCAGATGATGGCGATAGTAAAAGATGCAATGATGAGTCTGCAGAGAATCACTGTGTACTAAGATGCTGTGGGATCGGTCGTATTCCTCTTAATTTCCTAGATTCCAAACACAATATAAGTGAGTAGGTAAAAGAATGTTCTTGTACAGAAAAAATGCAAATGCTGAAGATTGAGAGAGAGAGCGACGTGCCATATGAATTACCCTTCAACTTAATTCTTCCTTTGATTTGAACCGAGTGTAATTAGTCATGAAACGACTCTACGCAAATGGAATCACGTTCTCTTTCTGATTGACTCACCTGCGTTTAGCCCTTTGCCTTATGTATATCCTCACCCTTTTATCCATTGCCTCCATTCTTCATTCATTGTACTTTGTAGTGAGTGGAAATGCTCTTCTTACACGAGGAAACAATAGCAAGTACATTACCTGCCTTCCTTACTCCACTACTTAAGAGTCTTACGAGTGTAGAACACTCTTTCATCTGTATTTTTCTTGTTCTTGTGTTCTGCTTGTGTGAGTATCTTGTCTGCGCCACAGTACACCGCACTGCCGTCCCTATGCTGTGGCCTGCCCTTTGTTTTGTCTGCTGTATTGTGGTGGCAGGTTGGTTTCTTTCGAAGAAAGACTCACGGCATTTGCCGACTATCAAATTAAGCCACAATCATCATGCTCCTGATAGAAGCTAAAGCCAATTGTTTCTATCATGAAAAAGAAGCAAGTCTTGTTAAACGTTCTACCTAAACTAAATACCCTCCATAATTACGTGTGCGGCGACAACTGTCTTTGGTCTTCACTTTCCGTACAGGATGTGGGGTCCCAATTCAATGAAATACTACTCCCGCTGTATATCTGTTAACTCAGGTGTTCTACCAGCCGTACACTTTTTCTGACTGGGCTTCGTACACGGAAAATTGATTAATCTATTCAGGGAATTTGTCCAACCATTACGTAATGTTTATGTTGAGTCGGCATATTATATAGTTAGTTGCAATAATAGTTCGTTTGAGTCAAATTGCTATGTGCTAAACCATCCAGAATAAATTCTGCTAATCTTTTAGTATGGAGCGGACGTTCAAGACGGTAGCATTAAAATTCGCGGAAACATTTTATGAAAGTTTTCACAACTCGTAAACAAGATGCGCAGACGAGTGACTGGCTTTCATCGAAAAAGAAAATGAATAAAGTAAAGTGTAGGTTTTATGCATTTATTTTATTTCTTCCATTGGAAAATTTCAGGAGACTCTCATGTCTGTGTGGAAAGTTAGAAATAAGAATCTTGCATAAGTCTCTGCACCTGAAGTGGTGGGGGAAGGAGAAAGGCCGTGGCAGTTCAGATGAGTCGACCAAGAATTTTCTGCTTGTAGCCTAGTAGAAGTAATAGAAATCAACCGAGTACATGGTACAGTATCCGTGCTGTAGTTACGTGGAATCCATTCTCCTGCGCTTTTTACGTACACTTGTTCATTCGTCTGTCCGAGCCGGAATTAATTTCATGCTAAGCTTGTCCGAGAAAAAAAAATCAATTCGGGCCCTTTTGCAATATCCTTTCTTGCATTTCTCATGTCCTCCCTGCCTCTCTCTTTCTCTCTCTCTCTCTCTCTCTCTCTCTCTCTCTCTCTCTCTCTCTCTCTTCTTCCTTCCTATTTCCCATTCTTACCATCTACTCCTCCATGTACAGTTTTCAGTAAAACTAGAAACTCCGACAGCCTTAGCTTAGCCTGGCAGCCCCCACTTCATTTCTCAAGAGCCCAGTTCTCTTTTCATACCGTCATCTACCATTTTGATATTATTATAGCCCCCTAAAAACTTTGCTGTCCGAGCTTAGAATACAGACAACCTAACAATCTTATGTACGAACATTGAACACAGGACTATCATACTAGTAGGTACGTGCGTAGCCGTCAAGAGCACTCTCCAATAGCACATGCTTACTAAAATACACACAAACAGGACGCTACTATATGTATCTTCCACATACAGAGAGCACCAGACCATAATAACAGTCAGCATTGTCGAGCTACACTTTAGTCACAGTTTCTCTGAATTTTCTTTCTGACATGTCAAAGAAAAACTCAAATTAAACTGAACTCTCGACTGAGTTGACTTGGCTACTGTGCACATCCCCTTTATAAATAATGATCTGTATTATTAGACGGGGAGCTCTGTCTGTAGTGTGGAAATACATACTAACTACTAACGAGATCCGATCACGTATGCTTCCAATGATAACATTTAATGTCTTTATTATATATAAAATGTTTTGATTCAAGAAAACTCTCTTGTTTCAAACGATTTTGAAAAATACTGCAAAGTATTTTTTCAATTAAAAAAATTAGTCAGTATATTCCTGAAAATTATGAAAAATATTATAGATATGCATAATTATAATTATGTGTACATATATTAATACAATCGTAAAACTTCTAGATTGTTGCCCTGTCGTTATCTTTAAGGTGCCCCTACGCAGTCAGTGCAAAAATACGGTTGCTGCTGATTTAAAGCAATGATGAGTGTGTGCATTGCATACAAATAATGCTTTTTATGGCACATGCACCGAGACGGGAGCGAGGATGAGAGGAAGACTGATAAGGTTTGTAAACCTAAATAAGTAAAACACTTGAGTGTACCTGTGAAAGAAAGGAAAGAGAGAGAGAGAGAGGAGAGAGACCTTCATGCCTGAGATTTTAACAAGGCTTTTCTTAGGGACAACAACATCTCTTTCTGTACTGTTCACATATAATATAGAGTGTTGTATGCAGCCACCTCAACTAAAGCGAAAAATTGGAAGTACATAAGAAGATGAGATTTGTAGACAGAGAGGAACCCTGACGAGGACAGGACTTCTCAGCTATCAACTGTTCCATCATTCTGAGTAAGGTCTAGCCTCTATAAAGTATAAAATGCCTACCTATCACACATGTGTATGTACATAGGTCTACTATATCAGTGAAGAGACATCTTTTGCTTACTTATATATTACTAGTGTTCCACTCTGTACGATTCTCAGTGTAGCAGTTGGCTTCGTTAGGGCTGACTAGTATGCCATCATAAAACTCGTAAAAAACGAGAAATGCCATTTCTAAGAACACTCTTTCATTCTCTAGTCGGTTTTACCGGTTTACTTACACCTTTGGCGTAAGCTGTAACTAGCAGCAGTACCTAGTCACCGTACGTACGTGCATCCTATATATTATACTTATTTCTTTTTGTTTCCCCTCACCTCTTCGTCTACCTACTCTACTACTCTTCTCTGACAATTTACAGTTTACTGCAGAATTTGGAGGAGAGCTGAGTGCAGTTGAAGAAAAAAGAAAAATACGCAAAGAAAGAGTCCCCTTAAATTCACGTTACATTTATTTGCCTCACTTTGAGCAATGTGTGATAATAGTGTTTTATATGCAAGCATACTTTCCATCAACTCCAACCTCTTTTTCCTTCAGATTTATTTGCCGTTAAAATATGCAAACTCGAATTCATTCTCGTCTTTCTTCTCTTTCGGTTTCGTTCCTTTGCGATTCAGGTAGTTTTATATAGAAGGTAGGTAGTATGTAGCAGTACGTAATAATAAGTAAATGTTCTAATCTAAAGTTTATTGAGAGTAGAGAGAGGGTGTTAGCAATATCTACTACATGCATACATGATACATACAAGCAAGCAAAGACTCGTTCAGCGTTTGTAGGTTTATTGCATGACTATTTTATGCTGCTGGCATTGCCTAGTCAGGTCTTGCGTCTGATTTCTAAGTACGACCAAGGTATCTATCTTATTGTTAGTGGTATTCCAGTCTCCGCCTTGAAATGAACTAAAGCAAATGTATTAGCTATTAGCTGTTTAGTCATCGTAATAATGTAATACTACATAATATAATGTTCTCCTTGTGCTCAAGCTGATACTTACTTACCTTTGTGTGGATTAAATTACATTAGCTTCTCTGCCTACCTCCCACGACTTTACAATACACTTTGCGCATTTTCAAACCGGTTTACAAACTAATTCTACCAACATGTTTATAGCTACCAATCCAATAATGTGTGTGTGTGTGCAGTGCATCATCTACTGTGTAGAAAGATACCCATTATGTTATTATGCCAACTGTATACTAACAAGTAGAGTAAAGCTGTATTAAGTGCTGCGTGTATGTATGTGTGCTTCCCTGTACTAGCAATATATGCAAAGAGGATATTACAACAGTTTGCCTCAACTCGTAAATACAATTTCAACTGCACTGTGAACGAAAAACTCATTTGAGTAGTAGGGTAATAATTTAATAATGTAACCATCTAATGTCCCATTCCTTTTCTTTAACTTTACAGATCCGATCAGATTAAGATTTAATTATTTAAAGGTTTTGCATATTTTCCTAGCAACTCCTATGCGATAAACTATCTGCTTTAACACATGGGTCATCAAGTACAGCAGAGTACATTACACTCATTCTGTGCACAGTGTAGTTAAGTAGCAGGGCATATTTTTATGGTTTTGCCCACCTCTTTTAGGCCGACTGCAGGACAAGGAGCAATTGTTTATCAGAAATAAATTGAATTTGTTCTGTTTCGAAAGAGACAGCAGATAGACAAGACAATTACGGGAACAATGACGAACAAGGAATTCAAAATAGTCAAGAATATTGATTGAATGAATGTGTATGAGCAAAAATAAGAGAAATGGCTCACATAACATTTATGGTGCTGCATTCGCTGTGCACTGGGACCATCACAGCCTCCAAACAGATAGATGTGGAATGCTTAAGTAAGGCAGATATGTATTGGCTTCAGAATTCAGAAATACAAATAAGTACTACCTATACAGTAAAATACATGGAGGAGGAAGCTACCTAATATAATAATAGAATATAAATGTTTGCCAGACCTTGTAGACTTAAGTTAGACAGGCTCATCTGGGTGAGTCAAAGTCAAGACGTCTTTTGTATTTATATAGGAAGTCGAAGTCAGTCAAAGGAAATAGAACTCGGGATCCTAATTCTAAACAAAAGCACGTATAAAGGAATCCTGCAAGATAGATGAGTTAGGAGTATTGGCAAGGGAAATTTCGGTGAGAACTGATTGGGCATTTCTTAAAAGTTGGGAGGGCGAAGAAATCGGTTTTGCAAATAGATCGTTTGTGTAAATCTTTGTCCGAAATAAGGAATTCAATGTGAGGGCAAACTAAAGTCAAGTAAAGTCTCCACCAAAGGAAACTGAGCAGAGCAGCCAGCGAATGAGCGATATACAACAATACTACAGTACAGTATGTCTAGAACTAAAAGCTATGTGCAGTATACATACATACACACTACTACTATCCAAAAGTCAAAGTCAAGTCAGGCCAAGTCAGCCTTACACTTCACTACTGCACACTGCACACACACACAGTGAAAGCAGTAATAGTAATGCTTCAATGCTTTTCTTTAAATTCTCAACTTCCTTGCAAACATAATAGAAAAAGCTGCTCACACCAGGAAGATACAGACAAGGCACATATATACATAACTACATACACTTCTAACAGAGGGTAATACCTTAGTTTAGTATTTTTAACATTTCTATACACATACATACTGTTAGCACTGTAGCTGTTAGCAGAGTATCTCCGTTTGTACACACACAAATGTGAAGACTGAAATACAATGCAATAGGTACACACGAAGAGCAAGATAAGTCTTTTCCTCGTGACTTTTCATATAGGCTCGCACTTATAGCGCCAGAGAGCGTCTAACACGACCAGAAATCCAGATGTAGGGAATATATCTGTGATAACGCCAACTTAAGCTTTCCTTCACTTGACAATGCAGTGTAAAGAGGACAGAGAGACAAGGAGACGGAAGAACACGAGAGAGAGAGAGAGAGAGAGAAGACTTGTACTTATACTTATTTCATCGTCCTCATCCCTGTCTTGCCGTGCAAATGCTCCAAAAGTTTTTTCCATTTCCATCTAAATCTTGTGCCATGGGGCGTTGCCATTAGAGCTATTCGGACACTTTCTTCTCCATCTCTTTTTCTCACAGTATCCTCCATGCAGATTTCTTCCTATTTCTATTCGTATCAACACTCCCTTACTTACCCACACTCTCACCCGCTATTACTCCACTACAGAGCTCACGCTTCCATCGCTTTCTCTCTTTCCCCAGCTTAACATACCTTTGCTTTACTTTTAGCAAAAGTAAATATACCAAATATATCTGTACATACCCTTTTTCGTATGTGCACACGGTCGCCTCTTGCACTCGTATGTATTATGCACATTGACTACAAAAAATTGGCATGCTTATAGATATTTAGCGACGTGCCCATATTTTTCTGTTGATGCAAAATGAAGGTCTTTAAATTCCACATACTGGAGATGGTATAGTAGGCATTCGTATTTGCATTTCTACTACTAAATATCTGTGTATCGAGGTAAGAAGGACAGCAAGCATGGCAAAATATATACGGGCTACGTATTTAGTATATACATACATGGGAACCCAGATAAACGCTGTGAACCGTCACCCTTTGCTTGATCTGCATTTTCCTATATTACTACTCCAGTCTTGCTTATGCGAGTATTTCAATACAAATACGTAGGTAGACCCAACTAGTACTTATTACATTACGCTACGTACATATCAATGTGTATTGTAGTCTTGGCTGATGTGATGCGAGTGTGTAACGATGCTCTTCCTATTTTAGGTACAATATCTTCACTAGTAGGCAATGCTCCAAGCTGTAGTTTCCTTATTTTAATGTATGACATTGTATATTCAGTATTGTAGAGCTACTCTAGATATATGTATCTACATAGTGCTTGCTAGTATTCATCTGATCTACCGGGAAAAATGAGCGTTTGGATAACTTCAAAGCGAGCTGAATCCTTTGCAATAAATTACATTCTCCCTCGTCTACACAATTCTATTGATTTTGCTCTGAGCAAAATGAAATTATTGGCTGCATTATTCCACTACTACAATGTACATACATACGTAGTCGCCTCGCTATAAATATAACGATGACTTTACTTTGACTTGATATGAATCCAGTTGAGATGAGAACACAACACTACATATAATATATCCAGTTACACGTACTGTATCTACCTATAGGTATATTATATGTACGTTCTGCACCGCACTCACTCACTTGTTTTCCTTCCACCAAAAAAGAAAGTTGCAATGGTACTAAAACACAATTCTCGTTTTGTGTCTACAATCTACAAACAAAAAATAAAGTATGCTGTGCACTGAAGACTGTGAATACTAGAGAAGCTTTAACTATATCTACATTGACGAGTCGTCGTTGTGTTTTCTCTCTTCTTCCCACCATGACACGGGGCGAGCGGAGGAGGCACTCAACATTATAAGTATTCGAAAGCACATTGCCCATGACACACCTAAATTGCAATTTTTAAAGCTTATTTCGACATCCATGTGCACTTTTACACACTTAATTTTATCAATATCTCAATCTACTCTGTCAGTAACTCTGCTCTGGCTGTCTATTTCTCTGTATGTTTCCACGTCTCATTCTAATTTGCGGTAAAAGGGGTTTGGTGATTCCCTCCATTCTCCTTTCATCCCATTGTCTTAGCGGGCATAGTGAAAGTATGGTTAGCTTCAATCTACCGCTGCCGCCTTTTTAACTCACAATCAGATGTACACCGCCTTGCCTAGTACACACATGCAAGTTCTGGAGGAAGAAACTCGTTGGTTGAGACAGACTCTGCATACTATATCACTACATACAAGGAAACTGAAGAACATTTACTTTGCATTTGTTTGCCAGTGCCAGATATTCATACATTAACTAAGCACTGTGGAGATACGTATGCATCCATATATATGAATATGTAGTCATGTACATATTTTTTACTATCAAGTTAGAGTTGTTTGAACACCATTAGAGTCCAAGTAGACTTTAGTGCAGTCTTGTGTGATTTGCCTGTTTCTTCGGAGAGGCACACACAGCTCCTAGCAGCAAAACAGTATACATACTGACGAGCATGCTTCCTGTACTTTATACTTTATTCTGTAATATCATTATTGTGCTGGCTCTCTACACTTGACTGACTCTTTTCTCCAGCAGTAGGTATCTGTAGTTGTGTGCATGTGGATGTCTCATGTATGAAGCTGTACGTGAGTCGAGTCAAGTTGATATAGATATAACAATAAGATTATGTACTCTAAAATATAAATTGTGCGTTCTAGGAAAACTGTAGTAGTGGCTTGCAGTAGGCAGTCGGCAGTCGGCAGTGTATATGTGGCAGAGCACAAGCAAAGGAACCCAGTCAAATAAGGTAGAAAGGCAAGTTGTTGGAACAAGGTAAGATTCTTCGACGGTATATTTAGTAATAGGAATATCTAGTTTAGTGCCCGTCGTCGTCTTTTCTTCCTAGTTGCGGATTACATTATGTGTGTCATTCGAGCAAATTGGACAGCCTAGAGTTATTGAAATTGAGTCGAGTGAAGAAGGAAATTATGTTAAGACATAGAATAATATTTTTGCAAGAGACAGTTGCTACGCTTGTGTAGTTGCAGATAGTAGGCAGAGCAAGTGAAGGCAGGCGAAGAGACGCGCTGCCAGAGAAGAAGAGGAAGCAGAGCAGCACCACTTACCCAAATGTGAATACTCACATACCAATATACTTCTAATACAGCTTACTCTTACTTTACTTTAAGCTTTATGTTCTATTACGCAGAATACTTTCCTTAAATGCAATAAAGGCAAAATATATTTATAGGTCTTTTATCCTCTTCGTCTTTAATAATATGTATTAGATGTCTCTTGAAAGTCTATACCATTTGCACCTTATCTTTATACGAGACTCTCAATGAATTCAATATTTTGAAAACTAGCTTCTTCACCCTGCAGACAAACAACCTATATTTACTCAACTTGTAGCAACCAGCACACTGAATAGTTATGTTGAGTAGCAAAAAATACGGGAACTACTTTTTCTATTCTCTCCTTACATAATTATCATAACATGACTGTCAGAATAATATCTGCACAGTATTTCTTCGTGCCGCCATTAAAACAAAGCAGCCACTACCAAAGCACTAACACAATACAGTGCTGCTAGTGCTGCATTGCATTTATTATCCTATAAGGTCACAGTTAATAGCAACGAGAAAATTATGCAACCGGATTTTGCAAATTAACACCACGTTCAGTTAAACTGAATGCATTAAATATCCTTGAGAAAACGAAACGAAATTGGTTAATAAGTGAGGTTGGGACTTCCTTTCGTATTTTTTCCTTAAGGTTAATAATGTTCATGCACACACATTAAAACTTTACCTTCCATTACTTATTATACATTGTTGAGTCTTCTGTTGTTGACTTACAGTGTGAGCATCTGAAGTCTATATATATTCTACATTATACATATAAAGAGAATTAGAATGTCGTCTCTAATAATCTCTGCGGTCGTACAAAATTGAACAAAGTCCTCTGGTTGTGTGAGACAATATTATTATATGCTGCAGGTACAAATGTAGCTTAATACCAGGATGTGTAGTGTAATAAGTGAACATCTAATAGGTAGATATTGCATAAACATGTAGTGTAACAGGAATATCTTTATATGACGATTAGCAGGTAGTGGATACATTATGTTGTTGAAAAGGAGCATGAGGTATAGGAGATGGACAGTTTATTGATTGTTATCTTTTGATATAATCCAAATGGGGTACTTTAAATACACGAATGTAATGATAATGCACTAATATAATGTACGCATGAAGTAGATTATAATAGAGAGAGAGAGAGAGAGAGAGAGAACTGGATGGAAAGAAAATGTTTACTTATGTGTGTGTGGCGAGTTTTGAGTTGACCGGCCGGCATAGCTAATAGCATACTAAAGTTTATCTGTGAATGTAAGCTTGCATTCTAATTATTATGCTTTTCGTTATCCTATCATATTCTTATGTACTAAATAGTATATCATATCGTGAACAACATTATCTTCCGAGTCGTTCAAGTAATAGCTATACACACTATATACACGTATTATCTACCTGTGTGCAGACCCAGTCATATTAAGTACCTGGTTTGCTGGTTGCACCTTACACAAAAGGTATACGCTACACAGCTTGTGTTGTGTGTGTAGCTCGTTTACTATTCTCTGCAGTTTCATTTCATTTGATGTTCATGTTGCTCATCTCATCTCATCATTTGCCCTTTAGTACTTGCAATTTAGAAATGAGGCTAAAGCAGCCAAGCCAATGATTAAAACTCGTAAAAATTTATTGACCAGAACTTGCCACCTAAGTAAAGCAGCTATTATGCATTAGCAACTATGTGTGCACGAATATTTAAGTGGATTGGATAGTGGGCAGCTTTATAAATATTATTAGTATTGATGCTTAAAGGCTAACTTATCTTTCTCCTCAGCTCTTCTCTACGTTCATAGTGAATATGTACGAGTAGAGCTTATTCCTACTTAATGCTTCCAGTAGGTAGTTAACTTGACTACTTACAGTCTGGCCACCTACCTGCTTGTTCATTTGAAAACCACACAGATTTACAAACTCATAAAAATGTTAATCTTTAATGATAGCAAATATTGAATTAAATATTAGTATCATCCGTGATGCTCAAGTGGAATCACCAGCAGCAGATTCCAACGACCGTGCACCAGACAATGGATGTGTGTACCTCAGAGACGAAAGAACCTCAAATGAGCTATCTTTAAACTATCAACAAGAAAAGGATGAGATTTGAGAGGTGTAATTATATCATGCTGGGAAATGATAATACAGTATACATTCAGGAGCCGTTTGTCTCTCGGCCACATTTCAATGCGCTTTACGGACTGCTAAAATTTGTCTCGCCTCTGCAATGCTACTTAAAATATAGTAAATATGTTTGTTGAGGTAAAACTGAGCTCACCAGTGCAGTTGCCAGTTCCACGTATAAAGTATGAGACGGGTACACAAGTAAGCAGGAAAATTATTATCAGTGATGGGGGGAAAGAAGCATGAAAATCTTCATCTCTCATTCACTCAAGCTCAGAGTGTGTACAAGACGCTTGTGTTCACGGTCAAGATGCTCGTAGTAAACACCAAGAACAGTCTCTGAAACAAGACAAACAACATAACAGATTAAATGGTACGCACTATGTACTAGAAGAGTGTGAGCCCGTTAGACTACCTACTTACTATTCTGATATAGGCTCTGTTCTGTTGGTACACTGATATGGTATTCAGTACTCTGCATCCCATACACATTAATTCTACTTTTCCTTGAATCGACAAAGTCAAGTGCAGTTGGTAAGTTACAATTATTTCAACTCTCTTGTTTCGTCTGCTGCGTCAACTAATTACACATTTTTTCTCTGTGGTATTCATGGAGCGCACATTGTTCCATTGAAGTTCATTTTTTCCGCGCGCAGATTTATTAACGAAAAGAAAAATGATTTCACTTTTTGTTGCCGATAGATAATTATTGACGTATTGTAATAGCTGGATGGAACAAATGATTAAAATGGGGAACTTCGCTTCACTCCTTCGGTTCATACTTTAGAAAAGAGAGCTTGTTTCTTGTGTGTGCATTCTATCGTCATTGCAGATAGTACATAGAGCCTTGGCTGGATTTTCCAAGTGGAGTGGTGAGTATATAACTTGTATGAGATTTTACAGCAAGGAGAGGAGACTGGACAGGATGACGGGAGAAGTGGACGTCTCCGTCTCTCACATCTCCGATTCCTTGCTACATTCTCGCCTCTCACAGATTAAGCTCAGAAATCTCTCTCTCCCTCTCTACTCAGCAAACGATACTTACTTTAACGAGACATGCACATTAGCGAGTGTTTGGAGATAAACTACTAGATTCAAGAAAAACATGATCATGTACTCTGTTGTATTTGTAGATCGTAGGTAGTAATGGTGTATTAGTGGGCTTACCTACCTATGTTTAGTGTGAACGTAGCCATTGCCTTTTGAAGTTTGATACTGTGAGTCGTTTTATATTTTAAATTGATGTGACGTGAGTATTGTGGGTACAGAACACAGCCAGAGAGAGAGAGAGAGAGACTGTGAGAGAGCTGACTTAAAGCTCAGATACTTTATGTTGTGTGTGAGAGAGAGAAGATGAGATGAATTACATCTGCTGGCGATGGCAATGGCGACTTACTCACAAGGGATAGTTTACTAAACATTAAGAAGTTTAATTACGTTATAATCGTTGGTCTGTAACCTCAGCATTGTGTAGGAAAAGTCTTTTTTATTCTCTCGCCTAATTACAAGCATGGAGTAAAAGATAATCACATATAATTGTTAGTCGTCGCCGCACAGGACCTAAAGGCCAGATGTAACATCCAATTTTGATCATGAGTTCAGTTCACTAGAATTTTCTGGCTTACGATATGCTCCACTGTGGCCAACAAAACACCAACACCACGATTCTTATTCTCCACTATTTATCTGCATCTCTACTTACTTCTTCATGAAGATATTTTACCCACTACTTATTACTACACTAGTCAGTCCACTATTAGTAACTGCTATAACATTAGTAGTGTGTGCTTCGCGTACTATACTACTACTGCTATCTATATGATTTTCATTTCATTCCTACATATGCGTCGTGTTTTTCTTTTTAACCTACACATTACTTTACTACTTCTTCACCTTCATTTTTCTATAATATTTCTCTTTTTTTCAGACACTACAGATTCAGTGTTGTCGATCAAAGCTTTCCGTTAGAGTTGATTCGACCTGCACGATTCATTTCACTATGGATGAAATATTTCACTTGGTAATTTTACCATTTTAAGCAATTTATGTAACTATAGAAAATGTTGCTGTAGTTTATTTTCTGTCTAATCCTGTCGCCTCGCCCAGTAACCATACATCCTACGGAATGCAACGTTTTTTTAGGTTTGTTAAGAAGAATCTAGTTTAACTGCAATATTATTGCTTTTGTCAGTCTAGACTAATAATCCTCACTTCAAAGACTATCTGCATGTTTAGCCATCTTAACTAATTCGTGTACAACTTAAGCAGTCCTAAGTACAGCCAGTGCTCTCCTCCGCCATCACGTCAATTTAATGCTACGTTTAATTATATTTCTATTATTTTTTGTTCCGTGTAATAACACGAGTTGCACCAAATGATAAACTCTAGAAAAGCCGATTCTTTAACTAGCGTCTCCTCCAGAGACTATGTACTCATCCTTTAATGGTTCACTACTGAAGAAGGCAAGATTTAATTTTACTGCCATTCCATGTTCTGCATCGTACTTTTTCAAGTCTTGCCTTGAAATCTGACTATTCCCACAAGTTAATGGTTGATAGTGGTAATTTCCCTCTTACCGAGCAGGTTTTCAATTACAAAAGCTTTAATTAGTTTTCTTTTGAATGAGCAAGAGACGTGCATTCATTTATACCATGCTCCGTCTGGTGGCAAGAACTTGCTATTTATTCAAAAATTATTTTCTACTCACTCAGATCTAGTTACGAATTACGAAATCTTGGAAAACAAAGTCAATATGTGAATCTCGCTCTTGCGTACAACAGTTCACTGAAAGTGGAAAAAGTAGAACAGAAATAAAAAGTAGATTGGCCACTAGTATAGAAATACTAAATACTCTTAAGGAGCAAAGAAAAAAATAATTACTATAAGAAAACAAGCTCGGATTTCCCCTTAGGCTTGACAATTGTCTACTGTGTAATTCCATGGGCTGGTAAGTGAAATAGAAATAAATAAAAAGATATAAACAACACAGCAAACCTCTAACCATGTCAAGTAAGAAGAAGTGAACGATTTCGTAAGAAAGAGATTATTTTTTTAGGATCGAATGACTTAAAGACACAACTGTACCAAAACAACAGTAAGAATTATAAGGTCTACATGGGACACGGAGGCACGATACCATTCCATCATACCACAATGCCGGAATTTTTACTATTGTAGGTATAACGTGTAATGTACTAGATAGGTAACGTGTAATTACAAAAGGTAGGCTCTCTCGAATCGAACAAAAGGTAGCTACGGTAGAATTCTGTTATTGTGTGTCATAATGATGATGACTGAAGCAACTTTTACAGAGATAGAACAGGCAAAAACAACATCGGTTCGGTGCTAATGAGAGGAAAACACGGGGAAGTCAAATTTGACATATGCGTGAGTCAAGAAGGATACAAAACGGATGTTGCTGCTTGTAGTTACCACGTATTTTGAAATTTTCTAATACCTCTAGATGTTTAATTGCACACAAAATGATAATAATAATGATGGCCACCTCTTTGTAGTTTGTAGTGTGTAGGTTCCTTTCAGTTGCTCCAATTTATTCCTGCACCACGACTGCTGGCCGCACGGAAACCATAAGTTTTGTAAAGTCACACGAACGTACAACCATTGTAGCACACCATTGTGCTACGGCGGTCAAAGGAAAAAGAGTAACCTCTTTTTGGTGCCAAGAAAGGCACAAAGCACACGAAAGACGTCTAATGTGGCAAATTAAAACAAATGAATTTGTCTCAGCAAATTAAAACATGATGGCTTATAATTGTGTACGCGTACGCGTTCAGCTATAAAATTTCGTAATTATTAGACAAGGAGCAGACAGTGACTGCACTACTGGACCCTACTGCTGCCATTGTATGTACGTACTGCAAACAATAACACATGTCCATTGTTGCAATTAGCCAATTCCAAGAACCACGAATGTACAAATTAGGTTCGCGTTTAAAAAGTAATTAGTTTTCCCTTTATTGCTTCCACAACAACAAATGTGCACATCGTAATAAAGTTTCAAGGTTTTTCATTTCCTTTTTCGCTAAGAGGAAGCTAAGAGGGGAAGCCAATATTATGTATCTAAAAGTACCCAAGTACGTGACATTAATCTTGACAACTGTGGCCCAACCAAACACATATATTGGTTGGAATGTACAAATGTGAAATATGTGTAAATTAAAGATATTAGAGTCAACTTTACTTCAAAGCGTCAATGTGGATAAATATGGATTGAAATTTCTTCTGCCGAAAGTCCACGACTTCGATTGAACTTTTGACAAGGACTTCTCTCTAGAGATTCTTGTCTTGAATAGAAGAGTTCTGAATATCTACGTGCGTACAACAGTTCACATAGATAAAATGTCAAAAATCTATCGGATAGGTTTTCTTTATTTGCTGTTTGTTTAATATCATGCATCCTTTCAGTTGTGATATCCAATTTCCCAAAAAGGTTTCAACTTCAATCATGAAAGCATCTTCCATCGAATCTTTTGGTTGAGATCCAAGCCAACGAACGAAACGGGACTGAACAGAAAGAGAGAGAGAGAGAGAGAGAGAAGTCAAGTCTCCTCCGCTTTACATTACTTACTCGCACGTTATGTAAGTATTTGTATGAATGTTGTATACGTACGTTTGTGTACAATCTGGCTGTCTAAGTAGGTATGTACATCTCTGTGGGTATTATTCCTGTCGTCTTGTCTTGTCTCTTCCTTTAAGTTATGTGTGTATATTGGCTTTATTTTATATTATGTTTTTTACACAAAGGGAAATACACCTAGTAATATATTTTCTAAGTATTCATAGGAACGTATAAAGCACTTCTTCAAGATGTAGACACACAGCCTGACTTTTCTAGTCCTATGTACCACTATCACCAGTGGTAGTTGTGTTTGTTCAAGAAATATTTTCTGTTCTATCTGCAAACCTAATATCTATCCACCAATCTGCACTTAATGCCTACCGACTACTAGCTACTTCACTTTACTGCGTATGTTGATTTCTTTTTCACCATTGCTAACTTTTGCGGACTGATTTATATTTTATGTGAAATTGAGATTGGTAAGTATAATATATATACTTGTAGCACAGAGTCTCTATACCTATAGGTATACTATATTTTATATGCTTGGAGACGATCGAGAGAATTTCTTATTATCAGTCAGTGCAGAATGATGATTTGACATGATGTGATGGGAAGAAAAGCATAAAGGGCCGGGTTGGGTTGAGACAGTCTATCTGTGCAGTCGTAGATAGGAGGCTGCCGAATACCTCATCTTTAGTCTTCCGATGCAATATTCACAACAGGTTCACTTCAAAAAGTTGAGAGAGAAAGCCAAAGAGAAATGCGAAAAGTACGAACCTGTTTTGAAACGCAAAAAGTTCTCTCTCCCTGAACCTAATATGACATACAATCAAGAATGGAGAGTAGCATAGCCTACCTACCTACCACCACCACCACACTTAGACACTGTGACTTTTAGGGTGAATCTAAAATTCCGTATAAATGCATGCAGTTTGATGTATGTATGTATATAGATCAGTGGTTCATATCCGCTCATAACGGTGTATAGCAGACTGCATATACAGGACACAGTTTCAGGTTCACTCACATGTGTATGCATTACAGGGGAGGCTGTCTAGTGCATGTGAATAACGTTGAGCCAGAACCGTATGTATAATAAAACATGATATAAAACCAAAAGTTAAACCTAAAGTCGAGTTCGTCGACAGGATATTTAGATAGACATACTAGCAGTAAACATAACGACAGAGTGCAGAAAAGATAATAATATTCCTACACTTCATATTATGTGTATGTACTTGCTACCTGGACTGTTCCGGGGACTGTTATAGCTTAGTTTAGCTTATAGCTCATGGCGTCTCTTATGCTAAAACATTTATGTAATACTACTACTACATACATACCTACTACCTAATGTAATACCTGCACAATGTATAGTTGAGACAAGTCGAAAGATAATGTGATGTACTATGTAATGTACACAACCGCAAAATTATCCTGTTTCAAACTGAGCGATTGGGATCTCGTCATTCTCGTCTGCGGCATTAACTTTTGTGGATAGTGCACCGTGTAGAGTAGTGTGCCATATCCATGTGCGCATACAAAGTACAAAGATGGACATTGTAATACTGACGGCGACGACATGCATTATAGCCACCTATTCTAATGCTGGCTTCAATGTGTGTCTCCTGACTGCTTTCGGGTACAACATCCACACTGGCTTAAGTGAAACGAGGTGCATTCCGTGGGGTTGTATGTACTAGGAGAAAGAAAGGCATCGTTTTACATGAATCTCGACGTAGACACGAAAAATCGTTTAGATCAGTTCAGATCTCGACCTGCGGTTGTTGCTAAAGAAGAGAGCACTAAAGAGAGAAGAGGTAAAATAATTCATGGGATGGATGTGCGATTGGTTTACATGAATAAGGAAATCAGCTTGAACTATCCGATACGATTTTCATCCATAATTCTCATACCTTCAAAGATTTTGCTGATACTCTCAACAATCTATCTAGTGGTGAGATTTGGTTTACATGAATAAGGAAATCAGCTTGAACTATCCGATACGATTTTCATCCATAATTCTCATACCTTCAAAGATTTTGCTGATACTCTCAACAATCTATCTACTGGTGAGACTGTTCATAAACATGTACTTTGCAAGTTATCGGCAAGTATCTTACAGAAAGCAAAAGCTGAAACAACGCCTTCGGAATGGACCTTTGAGTTTAAAAGATTTTCCTTTGCTCCATCGATGTTGAAAACGATTGATTTTTTTGCAAGTTATCGGCAAGTCTTACAGAAAGCAAAAGCTGAAACAACGCCTTCGGAATGGACCTTTGAGTTTAAAAGATTTTCCTTTGCTCCATCGATGTTGAAAACGATTGATTTTTTAAATCTATTTCTTATAAAGATCAAAGGGTTGACGCGCCATCATTTAATGCTTTAAAATTTGTAGAATTTTCTCCTAACTTCATTCAAGGCCGTGTAGGATGATTCTATCTTTGTTGTTTCCTTGCCTGGTGAAAATATTCTCAACTCTGTCTCTGTGACAGAAACATGTACGTACGTACATGTAAATACAGCGAATGTCGTTGACATTTACGTAAGTAGACATAAATGCCACTAGGTCGATTGGCTGTTGTACAAATGACAGAATTTATACTTGGGCTTTATTTTTATTATAAAGACACATGAGCCGGGCAGATTATTGACAAACCCTATTCGTTGATTTTAGAACGGGTTCAATTAATATTACGACAAATTTTAAATAAAGCACAGGTTAATTTTTATATTCTATTATTTATATTAAACTTGTTTCTGGTAGAATTAAATGCGCAATGTAACCTTAATAATACTATTTCTGTGTAACGTACAGACAGTCGATATAAGTATGCAATTACATACAAATATAAATTATAACATTTCGAGATTCTAGACACCTCTTTTCTCTGTGTGATGGTTTAGTTAATTATATTACCATATGCTATCTATCCTAAATATGCAGAACTCTTGGTGGTAGTATATCTCTACAACTGACATATTTTGTCCATTTGTTGTGGTTGTAATCGATTTTGTATGTGGCCTATTTAATTGGCCTACTTTGATAGCTACCTAATGAATTGGGTAGCCATCAAAACTGTTAATTATTAGCGGGGTTATTTATTGAAGGAGCAGTCTGAGTAATGCGTGTTTTCGGAAGAAATTGAGTAAAAGTGAATGTTTACTAGACGTTTCAAATTACTTGTCTCCAATTGCATTGGATTACATATTGTAGGCCAATACTAGTCTTATGACGTTAAATAACGAACGCTTTCCACTAGCAACGAATACATAGGATACCGGGTGTAAGAAGGTATATGTAGTACTATGAGTAGTACTGTGTAATCTTTGTATTCTATTTCAATCCATCCATCCAAACTAAAGTAAAGAGTGCGCACAAGACGGAGAACGGTTGAGAACTGACTTTGAGAGAGTCAAGAGAATTCATTTGATGAAAAATTTCCTTCACAAAAGCATTTCAATATTATTCCGAGAAAGGAGAGCAAACCCTACTAGAAAAAACCAGATTCTCTGTCACCGAATACTTATTCACATTTCCACCATACATTTTTGCACTCTACTATTATTCTGTGTGTGATCTCAAGATTACTTTCCCCCCATTCAATTCCTATCATTTTCATTCCGCCAGCCAACCATCTTTCAAGCGACATCATTCGAAAGGAAATTGAACATATGTATGTTCTTGAAACATAGTTTAGTAATGACATAATTTCTATAAAACAAAATAATATAACAAGAAAAATAAATTGGTATTTGCATTTCATTTTTAATTCTAGTAATCTACGCTTATATTTTTTAAATATTTATGATAGACATTTTATCACAAGAAGGGTGGGGTTTTTGTCCGCATGGTTTAAAATTTGTCTAAAATTCAAAGTAATCAAATAACACAAGGTCGTAGTAATTTTAATTGCATCCAATTTTTATCCTTAGGTAAGCTTAAGGATTTTTTACGTTGGATACATAATGTATATTTCAAAATTTTTGTTTCAAATGTACAGAGAGAAAGTTTACTTAATTGAGTAACCATAATTTGAAGTCTAAATAACTATTAGGAGAGATCTCCAATGTTTCCGGGTGAAAGCCCAAACAAATAAATAACAAAGAATACAAAAACAGACCGACCTATACACTTTTTTTCTAGATATTCCTACATTCTATTTCACCACCATTTTAAATTTTGTGCGTTTACAACAAAGCAGAGAGAAATCATACGAGCCCGCTTTTTTAAAAACAAATGGCACAATCAAGATAAAGTAGTTCACTAACTAACTGGTAAGAATAACAGTCCATCTTGAAAAAGTCGGCATTAAGAACTAAAAGTATTCTCCCTATTTCGAAAACAAAGAATAATAAATTTTTAACTATTGTTAGAATTGTGGTTGAAAAAGTTGAAAACAAAACATACTATGTAAATACACGCACGTGAAATTGGGACTTTTACTAGTTTGTAGTATTGAAATTCAGAACCTATTGCAAATTACATACTGATTTATAGATTTGTGGCTAAATTGTCGAGGAGTATCTAATATCTGCAAGGGTGGGTGGATTGTATTTCACAACTTTACGTAAAACGTAATTGTCTTTCATTTCAATGGTGTTTGGTTTCATTTTTCGTAGAAACAATAGTAATACAAAGGCAATTACAACAGAATTACCATAAACAATGCGGTATAACGTATAAATTATTATTATAGCAAACAACTAATAATAACAACAACTGATTATTTCGTTTTGTTATTTCTTCAGACGCATGAGATTATAAAAATAAAATAAAGGGATATATGTAGAAATGCCTACTTATCTAATTGTAAGAATACCGTGAAGTAAATATATCTGTACGAATCTATCTATATCTAGAAATTGTAGCAGTTTCCAAAATTAAATATATTACGTATTAATAGTAGGTAAGCAAAAAAAGCAAAGTGATATCTTTTACATACATACAAACGACAATTATTATTTAATAAACTAGGAATCGTGCATGAAACAAAGATTCTCAAATCATTCAAGGTCTTCTTATCAATTTCCATGCAAACGATACAAATATATTTTTATCTCACTCATTTAGAGCCGACAGCAAGGCTAAATTACAGGTGAAATCAAGATTATCTCAA
>JABASC010000833.1:0-30985 GCA_019776185.1 Plutomurus gul | reverse complement strand
GATTAATTGATTTATACAAGCATCGAATAAAAAATTCGTAGGGGCATATGTCATCGACCCAATATATCGGTTGAGAAATGAAAACATTGCCCGAATCAATAGGTGGCAATTTATTCGAACAAAGTGAATGTAAGCTGCACATAACGAAACACCCACAAACTTTTCATGAAGCATCAAGAAGCTAAAGTTTGTATATTTGTGTTATATTTCAGTGCAGCCCAGAAAATGGTGGAGGATAAAGACAAAAGCTATTACAGCTTGGTGAATTGAGGGGAACGTCAAGTGAATCGACTGGAAAGTTGACTGCTGACTAAATCCTCCACTCAGCCGTCTTACATTAGACCAGCATGAAAATAATGGATGTACCCCTAACAAAACTCAACACAATGTCAACAACCGTGTCAAGCAATTTGCTTGCATTTTTTCCACTTTAAACTTTCAACTAGGTAAATAGGAGGAATGCGGTGCGTTTTCGCATTTTGCTTCAAGGATTTTCTAGATCTCCATTCCTTGTCAAACTGAAGAACAAAGAGAAATACTTGTTACAAAGAGCTCTTAAATATTACTGTTGTATACGGGCATACCATCCTATACACACATAAATATTAACATACAATCACATTGAGAGTAGGACAAGAAAAACTCCTAAATATTGTATGTACAAGCTCCAGATCGGAAACCCTCGATGATGATAAGGAATTGGAACGGTAATTTTTCTCAATAAAAATTACAACTCTGTTAACAAAAGGAAACGTGCACGATCACGCTACCCATTCATTTTTTAAAAACTTGACAATTTTTCATTCCTCAAACAGTAGAATGGATATTACATACAAGTATTGATAGATCGTAGCATAGATTAGCTTCAGGCTGAAAAGAAAGACCCGTTTAGACTCAAAAGAAAAAAGGAAAGTTACTACGTGTTATACACATAGGGTCGGCATCCACTGAAAAATGTGCAATAATAGTAACTACATATAGCAATGAAACACTAGACGATATGTTCAGAAACGAAGGCAATGTTTCCATATTATATTGTTGGCTGCGAGTGCCGAGCCGTCTACTCAACTCTCGTCTTACTGCAGTCCGTGTGCGGATATACACCATCACCTACACAACAAAATAAAATGCGATCGATGTTTGCACAGAAGTTTCCTTTGCTTCACTTTAGTTGAAATGTGAGCCGTCCTATAAAATAAACATGGCCAAAATAAGAGCCGGAACGATCTAGCTATTTTCTAGCACTAATGTTACATGTGTGGTGTTACTATATTGCTACGCAGGTAAATAAATGAAAATGTGCTTATGTGCAGCTCGCAGCCTAGCTTTCAGTTACTGCTGTTTAAATTATAATGATAGAACTAGTGCCACAGCCACGACACACAATGTGCACAATCTTTCTGTCGTTCTACTTTCAACCTGTGCTACACAAGTCAACAGAGAGACGAGTCCGGATTAATATCCACCAAAGCGAAATACGCTCTCAGAATTCTCCTACAAATTCAATATTTACATCAGCAATGAAAATCAGGTAAAATGAGACACTTTATATTTATATACCAGATGCAATTTCTCTTGTGTAGAAACTTTGTTTCAATTCAGTGGAAAAACCGCACCATTAAGTACAAAAATATGTAAAGCAGGATCTTTTATACCGTCTACCACAAACAATCTATATAATATGTAGTTAGCCACATTGCAAATGTGTATTACTTATGTATACGATTTGCCTGTATATATTTAGCCAACATTTATCCCTTTAAAGGTAAAAAGCACTCAACTCAAATCTAAATAACCAGGTTCTGAATCTTAATTTATAATGTTTTTAGTGGTATTGTCTGTTACTATCTTTCCATCTATTTGTAGTAATGCAGCAGTAATAGTAATACTTAAGCAAGGTACATTTTGCGGTGTTTGGTAAATGGCAAAGCATGCTAATTATGGACAAGGGAAAGCACTGACCTAGGCATAAGGAATGGCTTCTTTAAAAATAGAATGCATATACAAGTACTTTGTGGGAGCTTGATTCCCTTCAAGGACAACACTTCTCACCGCGTCTATTAAATGGAAATATTCTCGGCTCCTGTACTCCTTTCCTTTCTGCGACAAACAATACGAACACCGTCTACTCTATACGATGTCAATGTCACGGTTTTCCCTACTTTAATGGTTTTAGTTACCTTTGCCTTTCACAAAGGCATTCTTATTATTTATAGATCCCACAGATAGTATACATACTGGGTGTTCGCATTTGCAATTCAAAAGTGAGCACAAACACACACACGTACTCCTATGTATGTATGAAGTTTAATACATTTGTATAGTGGAGTCATGTAAAAGTACATTCCTGTCTTGAATAACAAAAAAGGCTTTTTATCAAGGTAAACAATAGTATAGTGAATAGGGATGGAGATATTGATTAGCTCTAGTCCATCATCATCATATATCATGTTATATGGTGACTGTGCCACACATAATAGAATCTGCATCGATTCCAGTCGATGCAGCATTATTCTCGCGATTTCTCGCTGTGTGTTCGTCCTTTCACTCTCCTTTCAGTTTGATATTTGTGTGCGGTTTAATGGCACAGTCTGGTGATAACGTTCAAGGTAGAATTTTATAGCGTCCATTTATAGGAACACTTGAACCCATGCTAGTATATACTGATTATATGAATAGATTTTGTGGGTACTCGTGAACCGTCCGCTGGAGAGAGATAGTTGGTTGGCAGAATGATATTGCCTAGATTAGTATTGTTTAATAGTATGTGTCTACTGTCTAGTCACTTGCATACTCCGAAACCACACTGTCTGTAATATTTGTACCCCCCCTGGCGAAGAAATATGTGTAAGATACGGTAACCCTCCCCCGGAGGTTTCTGGGTATGGTGATCTGACAGCCGAAAGCTTGCAAAAATAATTTTCTATATAAATAAAGCGTGACGCAATTCTTCCTGTGAAAAGCATAACCATTTCTAACGGACACACCGCATATTTCTATAAGATCGCAACTTTCTATAAGAGAACATACAGACGGACTATTTATTATTGAAACAGCGATTTTCAAGCGATTTAATAATTTACGAACAGCGAACATGTGTAATGTGTACACGTCGAAAGTTTTAGTTAGCTTTGAAGGAATATCAAAGAGCTGCACTAAATCGTTTAGTAAGAACCCTAACTGTTAGCCTAAAAATACCACAGGGAGAGGTAGTCAATCTAATCATTCTTCAAAGGGTTGTGGCTTTCTGGCACAACCTATTTGGGTAGATTCATAAGTACACCCCATAACGTGCATTGACAGAGACCACCGAATGCCTAACTCAGTCAGCAAAGTGCTTTTCAGAATACTTAATGTAGTCAAGGAAGACTAGGCGACAACGTTGGCCAAAAGTACACGACCATTCTATTTGGGATGCCGTGTTTCACCAAAATCTGGATGAGTATATAGATGCACTGATTTCACTCTCATCACTTTACATATGCATTCATGTTCAACTTACTGCTTATGTGCATATAAATATCCCCTTAAACATGTACATAAAAGTAAAACTGCCACTTACAGTGAATGGAATTATTTAGTAGAACAAATTTGATGGCATAGAGAAGGCAGGCAGACAGTGATTTGTACCTGTAAAGAAATATTTCCTGTGCATATGGTTGAACAAGGCAATATAATATTCTGCAGGGTGTCTCATATAAAACCAACGATGTTTGAATTTAATTTTCTCTGCATGAATCAGGAGTAGTCTTGAAGAGCATAAAATGCCATACAAAATCTGTCCTCGGATTGATGGGAGAACTTGTTCACAATGACTTTTGATGGACCAATCAAATAAAGCAGCCTTATGGGATTTAAAGGAGACACCCTTTAGTTACGCTTGTCCCACTTTTCAATTCAATTTAGGTTTTAATTCATGTAGAAATACTTAAGGGTAATTTTTCCACGACCATTCAGTTTTTTAAACTGAAAATTTTATTTGTCCACAATTCGTAACTACAAAGTTAATTACAAATAACGAAAAAGACAAATATTCAAGAAACATGCAGTGCACGCGGATTTACGAGAAGTGGAAGTAGGGAAAGAGAAAGTCCACAAATTCCTTACATAGCGCTTACAAGTACATGTGTACAACAACCGTGGTCGAGTCAACAGAAAAGTACATTACATTGGAAGAGGTGGAAGTCTTTTGAATTCCTAATCTCCTTCTTTACAAGTTCCCATCACAAGAACGTGTATAGCAAAAACCTGAAGTGAATTCAATATCAAATCGTGTCCTATCTCTAAATATATGGATAGACACTAGATCGAAGCTTATACAGCACATACGTTATACGTACATATACAGCTGTAAAAAAATATGTAGTACATAACCGTTCTATAGATAGCACATCCTATAAAATTATATTCTCTATCTATACATAATGTGCATACTAACCCCTTATTGGATCTGCCGTCGTGAAGACTTGTAAGACCACACACGTAATGTACACAAACACGCACACTTCTTAAAGGTGAGAGTCAATAATGTAAACATTTCTTTCGGAAAAAAATAAAATTTTCGCTCAAGTATGTTATAACAAAAAATGAATTTTGTAATGGTGTTCTTTCACAATCTCCAAATGACCGACTGCAAAATGCAAGAACCAACCAACCCACATAAAAAGAAATGTGAGAGGTGATTGAGGTCCTACGAAGCTGTTTTATTAAGATTGTAGTGCGGTTGAATATCAAAGAGAAAGTTTGTGCGAGGAAATTCTTAGAAAATCAAAGAAATGTTTACCAATGATATTTAGAGAATCCCAGAATCTTTCCTTTTCGGTTTTCCTCTAGCTCACATTCATTCATTCACAGAGCACAGTCCTCTTCTCGATTTTTGTGGATGACTGAGCCGTTTCTATATATTCGCACTACAGATGGAAGCTGACTGGAGTCTGGCTGACTTTCGAGTGCTCACAAGACAAAATCGAATCATCAAAATACTCTGCATAAAGACGTACTGCTTTCGTTGCTTTGAAATCCTCCTTGACAAGATCAGCGCAGTAGATTCAAGGAAATTGCACAATTTGCTAGCTTACTTGTATGATGAGCTGAGACGTAACGTCCGTCCTTAACTAACAGCAGGTACTGTCTGTATTTATTCAAAGTTGTGAGAAGTATTTATAGAGAACGCAAACCGTAATAATTAATTAACGGAGAAATGGAACCAGACCGATTGACTGACTGCAGAGACTTGAGACTAATTTAATAGCATTAATGATTTGATTTCTCATCCAATCAGACTCTTTGTGTGCAAGCGGCAATTGAATTAAAATTTCCTTTGCCTACCATACGTCACGATAAATGTGTTATCAGATCTTACACTTTTAGACAGTTTCCTCCTTTGTCGTCTTTCGTTATACACACTCGGAATTGATGAACTACACGTTGTAAATTGTCGACACAGCGGAATTGGCCGACGTTCCGGATGTACGTGTGGAAAAGTGGGAATTTAGAAGCACAGATATTAGTAGATCCTTATAATCTATAATGAATCTCTTGATTATATATGTTCAGCTAGCTAACTATATTAAGCTTGAGATAATGAATAGGGAGACTGATCCACTCACAACAAAGATTGAGTGAAAACACTATTTACTTAAACTTTTTCTTTGGCACAGGCTGTCTGACATCTGAAGAGCAGCTTTAGACGAGACGGAATGACGGAACACTGCAAGAACAGATGGAGTGCTAATTTTGGATACCTTTGTGTGATTGTAAATATCTGAAAGAGTTATAAGTTCAAACTCGTCTGCAAACTGTAAACACCTTCCACATCCAATCCACACACTTTACGAACAAGGCAAGGCTAATTGCTCAAAACTAATTGTAAACCATTTAGAATGTTGTAATTCTCTAATTTATATTAGTTCCTGTACAAGAGATAGCGCGTAATTTGATGACCTTCAGTCAGAATTTTCCACTCGACCGTTGAAAAGTCACGTCATGACGTTTACATATTATTGAGAAATGAAAAATAAATATTCCTACCTAAGCCAGCGGCTGTTGACTTCCAAGTCACGTAACAATCCAAACTAAACAATCATTAGTCACTAGAGCAAATCCTTTCTACGTTTTCGTGACAGTTGACTAATAACGCAAGAGTATATTTCTGTAGCTCCAAAACGTCTCTTCCCATTCGAAGAATAAGTAATTTCTTTGTCTCACTCTGCAAGGCACACACAACACACACCGATGTCTGATTGACTTTTTTTTTTACTGTTTTGACTTTGATCTTGGATTTATTTGTTTTGCTGTGACACCGGGAGAGTCGAGAGAAGCGCAGAGAAGTATTTATATTTGAACAGTCGTCTGTAAAGTAATGGATATGCGTGCACGCCACTGGCGTCCCTTTAATACACAATTTCGCTAAAATTCATTCGCTGTACGATTCTACAATCACTCGTCCTCTCCCACCAACCACCACCAACCATCAACCAACGTAAACACAAGAGAAAGAAATCAAATTATCTGCACAGGTTGCAATACCTTATAGCACACAACGAGGACGAACTAGGAAGAAGCCAATTTTTAGATGTACCTCTTTTGCAGACACATTATATTTTTAGACTGCACCTTTAACCTACGGATCTGTCTCTGGCTCTCTCTCTCTCTCCCTCCGTTACAACACAACAACACGACATAGCCAGTCAAGTCAGCAGTGAACTGGAGAAGTTGATATTTGAATCTGACTGTCTCTATTGGGCTCTTCATTTATTTCTAATGGGTTAGCATTTCTCGTAGAATTTCCCAACCTCTAATGTTGTACGTACTATACGTATCTCTTTGCAATCACTCAGCCGGAAGAATCGTGGAAATCCTGTAACTTTCTCGATAAAGTGTACTACTTAGGTACACGGAACTTTGTTCAGGCGGAGAGAACAGCTCCGAATCTTCGTGCACTGTTCTGTGCACACAGGAACGAATCAACTGCACAGCACCACCAAAAAGACGACAGAAACTTGCTCAACGTGGAAAGCAGACAGAAGTGAAATCACTATGAGAAGGATATTAAGCATTTAGAACGAGTTCACTGTTCTCGTCGTAGACGGCTAGATTCTCCGACAGTCAGCACTAACATTGCACTCGGTTGTTGTCTGGTGAGAGTCCAACTACGATCTGCTCCCTCCTTTCTCACATACGACTCACTTTTAGCTTACAGTTCTTTCCTTCCTTCGCCATTCACTTGGCTTTGCTTGGCTCAACCTAAAATACGAACCAGCCACACAGTACAATACAAAGCACGCTATTCCATATTCTTTCCAGCTCTGCTACATGTTTAGCACACGTACACGTATATTATATGTTTTAACTGTTGTGTGTAACTCGAATGCATGCACGTTCACTGGAAATACCCTACTATTTACTACTAACCTCCTCCAGAGACTACATACGAATATTCTGTAATAATACTTCATAACTTCATACATTCTTATATGTACTGTATGTATATATAGTTGTAGTCGCAATTTGCAAATCTATCCACTATGGTATAACTCCACTGCTCACTAAAGCTGAGTGCGAATGGATTTAAAACGGAGTTCAACTAGGAAATATGAACTATGTACTTGGTAGCATTTCCCTTGCCGGGAGTATTATAGTCAACACACTGGCTAAATTCTGAAATATAATTTTTACCACTACCAACTTTTACTTTAAGAATACATCATAAGAAATAATGAGTAAACTTTTCTAAAGGTACAAAAATGCATTACAAATGTATTAGAATTTAGAATACTTGGGAATCGTTTCTATACAAAATCACGGAAAGATGCACCACTCTGCCTGCACAATCTTAATTTAATAATAATTTGAAACAGCAATCTATGAAATCACAAATGCAACAACTTTGACATGACTTACATGACTTCCTTTGGAAGATGTGCCTCTAATAGTTTGAACTTTGTGAATTAATATCTCAAGAGCATAAACAGAGAACTTAACCCGACATCCGATGACTTGCTTTTACTTAGGGGACAAGGATTTGCAGCCACTTTTCTAATAATAGTAATACGTTACTAAGTAGAAGGCGTAAAATGAGGTTCAAGATTCCATGTAGTAGTAAATACATGCAAGCTTACTGTATTCACTAGTCATGCAACGATTATGACACAAAGCAGACATAAGTTAAGCACATTTTCCTTCCCCCAAGCTCTTGTACAATAGCTCCGTTACTGCACTTATTGTTATGGATAACGGTGTCTGGTCATGTGCACG
Organism: Plutomurus gul; assembly: GCA_019776185.1. Taxonomy (NCBI): domain Eukaryota; kingdom Metazoa; phylum Arthropoda; class Collembola; order Entomobryomorpha; family Tomoceridae; genus Plutomurus; species Plutomurus gul. The sequence goes on along the minus strand of JABASC010000833.1, from coordinate 22,729 downwards.
CAGCCAGGATAAAATATTACTGCCAGTGTTATAATTATATGATTGACTGACTCGGTGCGGTCCACCGCCTGCCAAAGTACATGTATGTAAGCATACACATAATACTCTAATGTATTGATACCATTGCTATATTACTAAATATTTAGATGACAGCCGACAGCCTATGGGCAGCCCTTTGAGTAATGAGTGTGAACGCTGCAGGCAATCTATAATTTATGAATCCACTGACTGACTCATTACTATTCAGCTAGGTTGCCGACCACTTTCGCTGGTCAACCTTTCGCAGACATGACACCCAGCCGACTTGCTAATTTGCAGAAATATTACTTGTAACGATTCTACTAATATTTGAGAACCAAAAACCCAGCAAAAACCCCACCCATGGGTTTTGGAGGATTTTATAGGGTAACTTTAAGCTGCTACATTATACATTATTCAAAAAACCCAATGGGTTGGGTTTTCGGCCAAAAACCCAAGGGCCTGATACCCTGCTACTACTAAGTAGAGTACCTATTTAGCACTTTAGCATCCTAAATAGCCAGTAATGCGCATTGCTTTGTCTACGAATTCGTGAATATGTAATGAATGTGCATACAGTGACAAAGTGAAAGTGGGTACTGCATATTGTACTAAGTAAACATTTGTATATTAGGTACTGTAACAATATTCAGTGAGAGCGATTCTGAATGAATCTTGTAAATTTGTTCCTGTCGAAAGATCAACTAGGTTTTCTGTAGGATGAGTTGAGAGATTGAGAGCTTTGAAGAATAAATACAGATAGTTTCTTTGGTGGTGGGTGGTTGGGTCTGGTGAATTGCTTGGAGCACTGCTACTGCATTTGTATATGTCAGGTTAGCTGAGCCAGTGGTAGAGCGCTTTGTTTGTAGCAGAATCGCCGAAAGATTTAGCACTCGCTACCAACTCACTTTCCTATTTATCTCATATACAACACTATCTGCGAAGATTGAAGCTGAGAGCTCTGGGTTACTTCACCGTCTACTGAGTTAGAAGAATATTGCATTTGTGTGGCTAAGAAGAGGGATAATATTGAAAGGAGTGACTGAAAGGGAGAATTTCTCCTTACAATCTTTTATTATTCCACCGTCTAGTACTACGAGTGCGTTGTTGTCTCAAAAGACCACTACTTTCTCTCTGCATTCATAAATGTAGCATAAATGTACGACGTACGTAGTCCGAACCGGGTCCTGCTTCACCTTAGGAAACTCTAATACTCTTTTATACTAGAATCAGAAAATATAAGACGCAGTAAGTTTATATATGTAGTACTTTTGTACTGTCTAGCACACACGCGCCATGTAAGTGTACATACATATAATATGAAGGGTATAACAGTAAAAGAAAAGTCTAGTTCATCGAGCACAAGAGTTGAAGAAATGATTGGACGGAAATTGAATCAACGATTGCGCTTCGATGTCGAAACCAATGGTAAAAATTACGATTAATATTACACTAACAATAAGTTGACTTTGTATCGCTCAAGCCTATCGAATCTGAGAAAAGTTCTCTATACTTACGAGTGTGTGTTCTGAAGGAGCCTCTTTTATCAAGCACTTTTAATAATGCATGCATATCGGAGCCTTCAAGTACCGACTTGCACATAAAGTAATGAAAGCAGTTAGCCCTTCAATTCACGTACTCGTCTACTCTTATTCGTTACATAAGTAGATTCTTTTTTATCTAGTAAATATACTACATACTTATTATATATTATAGTTATGACTATCACCTTATCTGTATGATGATAAGAGTGACTGTGCCCGCTTCAAAGCACCCATAGTATTTATATATTACAAGAAAGTAGAATCAGTCAGGGAGAAAGTAGCCTGTACAAAAATTATACGAAGGGAAGAGGAGCTTGCAATAAAGCATTCAAAGTCAGGCTAGACATCACATCACCGCTCTGATATATTATGTGCGGAGGATGGGATGAGGCTGGATAAAACCGGAGTGGCTGCCAGGCTGCCTTAAAAGTGTTTCACTCCCTCGCTCTCGTTTCTCCTGTCTTGATGGAAGAGACTGGAGCCACGAATATGAACATTGAAGAAGAGAGAGTTACATGCAAAAGTTCCTTCCGCTTTCAGCTTTGTTCGATTGTGTCTAGTTCGCATGTCATTCCATATCTTAACTACTAGACAAGTTTCATAGCCAGTTAGTGGCATCCATCCACCTCTTTGACGTATGTACAATTCAATATTACGAACTGTGTGCCATTCAAAGAAGTGAACAGGCTGCAGTGACTCCCTGGTTATAACCATGGTGTGGCATTCGCATTATACCTGTGCTGTCTCTCTGGTCTCCAGGAAACAATGCGCATTTGTTTCCTTCATATTGCTCATACACAAACCTAGATGCTCTGTTTGTGTACTTTTGTATGTTGTGGTGAGATGACATTTGCTATAGCGTTCTACTTATGTTCTTGGCACACAATTATTAGCACCTACTCAGGCAACAAATATTACCTACTGCGAACACGAGGTATTTAATAGGAAAAGCTGTTTTATATTTAAACTCTGCGTTCTATTAGAACTCATTAAAATTTCGTTTGCCTATTGATATACATATTACAAATAGAGTAGGTACAATTCAAACAAAACAGTATATTTCTGTATGATACCTGTATTATGTATTAACACTTTTATTAAGGCTTTCTCATATTTTGTTGCTCGCAGCAATAATCCCTCTACAAATGTAGAGTCGTATGAATTTTTAATATTAGAAATAGATATATTTTTATTAAGTACCAAGTAGATTCGAATTACGGGCTTCGACCCATAATTAATTGTGTTTATGTATCATAGAGACCTTAAGTTCGGATTCCCAATTTGCTCCGTTTCATTTGAATCATTGAATCTGCAGACTGTCGTCTGTTGTGCAAATGCGATTTGTGTAAGGCTAATAAATATTTACATCACCATCTTCAAAACCACTACTCCGCTCAAAGACTAATTCCTATGGTTTAATTAACATTGGGCTCTCTGCTCCACTTGGGTTACTCTTTCAGTCTCACTAATATACATAAAAGAAAGAACGGGAGCAGAAACAAACTAGCATCGATTTTTATACGTCCACGTCGACTGTCTCTTCTCATCATTGCATTATTTACACCGTAAGAGTTTACACGGATATAGGTACATCGTTGGAATGAATCGGATAGTATGTACTAGACATTACATATAAATCTGATGCACATTATGTTCCTTCCAATTCCATTCTCGAGCAGGCACTTCCACTAATAACGGGTTAATCAAAGTTTGCAGATAGCGATGAATGAAAAAGTTAGAGAAGAAACTGTGCAAAGAAATCCACTGTCTGTAATTGTTCGTTCGTATTACATGAACGCAAAAGTGTAAGTATACTTGCAAAGCTTTTGTGTACCGGCTTAATGCTTGTAACAGATAGTTTGCGTCTTATTAACTAAGAATAAGTTGTGACTACTTTGTCCAGAGTATCAGATCCATCATGTACCTTATTTACTAACGAAGCGCAGCCAAAAGAGCTTGATCCAAACAGCTCGTGACATAATACGATTGAGCCACCATGACAAACTCAAGCTCGAATCCTTTGGCTAACTACTGAAGACTATAGACTCGTCTTCGTGACACCAAGTTGCAACGTTTGTCTAGACTTTAAAAGGAAAAGAGCTAATGTTGTGTTATATTACCGGACTCGTTGTACACGACACGAAACAGGACTTTGTGTGCAAGTGACGAAGCTGAGCATTTTGTGAGTAATCTCTAAGTCCCTGCACAGCATCTGATCGGAATTCTCCAGCCACTTCTTCTAAAATGTGACAAGTAGGCTTTTCTCACCAGATCCAAAATTCCAACAGCTGCATTATCGTGTAGTGTATGTAGGGTATTCGACCCCAAGGGTTTTGGGTCGTGGGTTTTTGACAAAAAAACCCGACCCATTGGATTTTGGAGCGGGTATAATATCGCATGCATACAAAAACCCACGGGTTTTTGGGGTTTTGCTCCAAAATCCCGAATTTTTGGTTCCCTGAGTGCAAGTAGTGAGTCAATCCATCTTTAGTTAAGTGTGTAGCATGACATTCGTAGCAGTATATGCAGAGGAATCATTGTTGAGCTCCCTCACCGCAATGAGCACAACAAAGCATCAATGTACGTGCACTACACATAACCACATATAAATAATTTTTCCAACCAATAGATGCTAGTTGCCCGCATGTATCCTTGTCCCAGACTTGTATGTGCAGTGAGCAGAGAGCCAAACCAAAGAAAATACCATGTGCGATCGCGTCTTTTAGAGCAGACGAGCTCAATAGACAAGAAACTACATGTGCCAGGCTTATGGCTTTCAGCTGGGGCAACCTGAATGGAGAAATGCTTTTTTAAAAACTTTCCTACAATAGTTGTACATTCTCAGAACGTACAATATGTGATTCTGATTGAACTTGCTGCTGAGTAAAGAATTACGACTTTTACAGAATCGGACTGTTTGTACATACGTACGCAGAATGTGTGTACGAGACGATAATAATATGAGTCAGTAAAAAAAGTGACTGACTTCTGTAGTACGTACTAGAGTTCAGCTGAATCAACTTTCGTGAGAGAGCAGCCAAGTTAAAGAATCTCCCTCGTTCACATCAAGTTGGTGTGTTAGCACACCGTGTTAGTCGTGCAAGAGAAAGCAATGGAGAAAGTCCTCTCTGCATTAATGCCAGGACGTAACCTACTACTAAATTACTAACGGCATTACGATTTGACTCTTACATATTTTCTCCTTTCCCCTTCCTTCTTTCCCTTTAAAGTTGCAAAAAGCCAGAACAGACTGTACGTACGTTCTCGTACGAAGCGTACATAAGTTAAGTGACAAAGAAAAAAATGCTAGTACAGCTAAAGGAGCAAAAGAAAATGAAAAGCTCGCAGTAAGTCTGCGCTTGGGTGAAAATATTGTAGTAGTGGTAGTATAGTGTACTTAAGTTTAGTTTTTTTGGTGGAAAAAGTGAATGCCATGCTATAAGAGTTGTTCTAGGCTAAAGTATAGCCCTAATCTGGTCGTGTTTGGCTTAAATAAAAAGAGAATTGCTTGATGCTCTCACACATACACAGATCCGTCTGTGTCAGACATCCTATATCTAAGTAGAGAAACGTCTGAATGGGCAAAGAGGAAGAAATCGCAACAGAATGCTCCGTGCTCCATGAACGGGTGCAATGCAACATACAGAATGAATAAGGAGAGAACATAGAAGACGAGTCAAGTCAAGACAGCTTCAGTTCAACTGAAAACACAAATCCTTCACTGAATAGCATTTGTGTAGTCCTACTACCACCACCAAAGAACCCATAGACACAGTCATTCGTGTCTTTAGCAGAAAATAGCAGTTCAAAAAGGAAAATAAAATAAATATACGGGAGACGGGGCTCTCTGACTGCTACAAAAACCCGAACACTGTATTCTACACTATGTGTATGTACATATGTACATAGTACAACACAGTACAAAGCACAACAGTCAAGAGACAAGATAGCACTACTCACGATTTCGTTTTATGTTCTAAGCGAAAAGTGTCTATACATTCATGTGTAGGAAAAAGGCTGTGACCTGCATGGCTGGCACAAAGTACATAGTAGTAGGTACATCAAACTCACATTTTAAAATCCTATCCTTGTAATGTAATGGCTCTCTATTCCATTCCATCATATCATTGAAGGAAACATTAGAAGCACGTTACTTGTTCTGTATTAGATTAGGGTACTCACATCAAATCAAATCAAACTACAGCTACTCAGTTCACTTATAGGGGCTCTCCCAATCTCACAGAGGCTTCTTTCTGTCTGTCTCTAAGATTCTCGCATTTCGTCAGATCAGAGTGCTCCAAACGAAATTTGTATCGACTTTTCCTTGTTGTGACTGATGGAGTTCTTAATTTTATTCACAATAACATTTGTTCATAACTATCTGTAGTAATCTAATTCGCCAAACGACTAATATTTGATTAGTGCAAAGTATTGCAAACTCCATACTTACCATTTTGTAGAAGGATGAGGGGATTCTGTGTGGTTCCACCAGTGGAATGCTTCTAATCACTGCAAAAGTGTAGCTGCTATAAGAATAGCTCAGTTTAAAGGATGAATGCATGCATTTACATAGAATTCCTCACAATTCGTATTTATGTATGTATATTTCCCAGGCATTCTGTTCTGTGTTCCGTCTTCATTCCCCCCTCGCTCTCTCCAAGGCTGAATATAAATTCCCAGTGGATGTCAGGGATGGTTGCGATTCGAGCATTACGAGATGACTGCATAAATTACATTTACTATTGCAGTAGGAAGACACATGTGATAGCACGTGTGAATGCTGCTATGTATAATATGATGTGGTATACTCCATGTAAATTGAGACAGGCTTTCCTATTTCTTACTGTACGTTGTACTATGCACGATGAGATACACTTGAGGCAATAATGCTGCGTTTATACGTAGCCACGACACAAGTAAGCACTTTGTATTACTTGCACTTGTAAAAGTGGAACTCTCGATTCCTTACCGAATATTTTCATTGGAAAATGGAGACTGCAATAAAAGTAGGGAGCAGCTAGTAAAGTAAAAAGAAGATATATGCCACATCCGTGTTCTTAGCACGTAGCCCAGTACCCCCATGTCATATTATGTAGTAGTATCCTATTGCTTATAAGACCTTCTCATATTCTGACTACTATGTATGGCATTGTAGGGGAATTCTATTATATACGAGTAGGACATGATGGTAAGATTGCATTTTATATTCCGAAATACGTCATCACGACTTGCACTATGAATAGAGCACAATGCTTGAGGCATGCAAATGCTCCTACAGAAGCAATGAGTGGTTCACTCTAAAAGTTATCTTGGTTGTAACATTGTCAGTTAGCCTACTTAGCGTTGTCAGGTGTCAGCTTTTTGAAATAAAGTGCAAGAATACGTGCTGCCAAGTTTATGTTCATCATTGGAAAATATCATAGTGGATTTTTTATTTGTTGCTTTCTATTTGCATCAAGGAAGGTAGTAATACCTAAAATTACTATATTGGCATGTAAACTTGTGAATTGTATTACGTGACGTAATTGCAATTTTGTATTCGGATAGAGTACATACTACACACAGTACAGTTTATAATAGTATCATCATGTAATGTTGCTAAATAAAACCATTAAACCATCTTCGCATACCGTGTATTATTCTACAATAGATATTTTAACAGCAAGGATAAATATTTTTATATTTTAATTACTGAAGTAGTGTGTATAGTAGTAAATAGTTCGTGTAAATCGTACGTTTTACATATGAGTGATGCACGAGCACTGAATTGGTGCAATTACTAATTATTAATTGTAAGTTACTTATTTACTCCTCTTACGTAATACTTCATAGCATGTAATTAGAACTATGGATTTGTAAATATTAATTTGTGTATATGCTCATATACACAAATCTAATAATAATGGGTTGTAATTCCAACAAGTTATACATGTTTGACCTTCATGAAGGACGAATACTACTTGTATTGGCAGAATCATGATTTCTCGTATTTGGCTGGGAAAATGAAGTGGAACACACATGCAAGGAATGTTTTCACTGACAGAGTATATAAATTTATCTTTTAGAAGGAATTCTATACTTGAGTAGTTCACGAACGTTCCCTGTGCATTGCTATATTGCAGATTTTTGTAGAGTGCTCTAATTTCCTTGTGAGCAAAATTTTACAACTCTATTCCCCAGTTTCACACAACAATATTATTATGATTGCAATAGTAAATATTGTGTAATAAGACAAAGTATAGTGCCTAGAAAAGTCAAAGAATGTAAACAGTCTGATGTGGTATCTATAAATGTACGAGAACTTGACCTTGTTAGCTGTCCATTGTTTTAGCATTAGTAGGAAATATTAATTATTTGAATAAATACATAAGTTTACATATTTTTATGGTATTGCTTTCTTTTCGTCCATTCATAAAATACATTCAATCCCATCGGATGAAAAATCTAAGTGAAGAAATATATGTGTTACCTTTGCATAAAGTTTTAAAGAGGAAAGTGTATGAAATTGAATAAGAATGTTGTTCTCATCTAATTGAAAGTAGCAGAAAGTCTCTCAATAGGTACATACAACTTTTAACATGTAATCATCACGATAATACGAGAAAGTGTATTCTAGTTATAATAGCAATGGTAGGTGTTAGTAGTTTAGCTCTTGAAAGCGTTTTAGGAAAGAGCACGAGTTCGACATGGAATGAGAGCTCGTCATTTCGTTAAAGTTTAAAAAGTTTTATACAATACAAATTTTTGACAAAAGGAACTTGGTGCAGCAGCTATAAATACCACTCTGTGTCCTGTGCGCTATACTTATGTATATATAGAGAGTAACAGCAAATAAACACAATGCTTGGAATTATCTTGAAAGAATTTCTGATAGAAGGACTAGGAATCAGTCGGATGACATTGTCGATGTGTTTATAGTGGCTATGGGTATATTGTAATGTACTTATACGTAAATAAGTAACTCCAGCATCCAAGATTGCTGCATGTAGTAAATATTTAGTGTTTTTACACTTAACATTGTATTTACACCTAGAATATTACATTTACCACACAAAAAACAATTAAATTAGCTAGAATCATGTTTACTTCGATTATTACGACGATAAAAAAAATCTCAATAGCAATTTACACACAACATTTCTCCTTTTGGGGCGTTTACGTTTTCCTACACAACACAGCGATACAGCTTGTAAAAACACACATTGATTAAATACATGTCAGACACATCAGCAAGAATTCAGTTAACATTTTACAATAGACTCAAAAGGAACCACAAATATTGTACACACTAAAATACAGTGATGTGTAGGAACGTAAAAGGAAATAAAATCTTAGCGTTACAGGTATAGAGAGAAGGTACATGATTATTTAGTAAAACCACAAAATCGATATGTACTATTTAAAGTTCAAGTTAACTTTTAAAAAATTCTCAATTGCGAATATTAGTTTTGTTTGAACAAGCACTGCAAAGGATTTCGATATTTTCATTATTCATCATCACTCGTACGATCAAAAACGTTTTCAACACTGCGTACACAGAAGAAGAACTTGGAATTTTTAATAGGCGCTCGTCAAGGCTGATAAAATAAAGTTTTAACAAGTAGCCCAGATGATTAGTTAGAGTTCGTCACACAATATAGAAACCTGTTTGCCTAAAGTAGGTACACTTTCGATAAGAACAATTTGTTACTGGATAGATTCATATCTTAGTGGAACATTGCACCTGTGTTACAGTTACAGATATTCATCCACCACGTTTTACATCACTTTTCAGAAGTAATCAAGTCGCCTGCGAATGTAACAACAGTTATCTGCAGCAAAAGAGTTCCGTAAAGGTAACTTGGATAAGTTGCTCGAGTAAAGTTACTTAAAATGATAAAATGTAATCAAATGAATAATTTACGGCTCTCTTAAATTATTCCACATACAAAGTACAGGCTACACTGTTATATAATAATTATGATGAAGCTTATTGGCCCTACGGAAAAACTTGTGTCTGAACTGAATCGTAGAAAACTTTGCAGATTTTAAAATGCACAAACATCTACAGTCTACTTTCTACAAAAGTGTATATATTTGTATGTGTATTATAGGCAGGCAATCTTTACTTATTATCACGATTAAATTTTCGTAGTTTCATTTTATGTTCTCCAAGTAAGTTTCATGGGGCTCTGTCTTCACCACCGGCGACACCATAGAAAGAACTTTGTTAAAATAAACTAATGTACACGTTCACGGCACACATCGCCTAGTCGATTGCCTAACTTACTAGCCATTCTTTTCGAACTATGCACTATGTATACAAGCTACGGCACAACACAAATAAGTCTCAACAAACTCAATTATCGTTGTTTCTTAACGGCTTTCCTATCCCTAATGTCTTGGAGCAGTAATAATTTAGCACTATGAATTAAAAGTCAATTACTGTAACTATTAGAAAAGCAAATGAAAACTTTTCCCTCCTTCAATCACACACAAAGGAATGTTTAGTCTCTCTACTTTTACTATTACAGGAAATGTATTGTATATATTGAGGTCTTTATCATCACTGAAAATCGTTGAATAAAAGTGTCCGTTTTTAACTTGGTATTCTGGCGCGAAAATAACAATTCAAAAAAAGTGTTTATATTTTAATCACCTTAAAGTAGTTAATAATACAAATATGATGCAATGGGTAAAAGGTAATCTTTGTCATTTGCACATGGTCGCATCTAAAAATCAATCTTACAGTTTAATTAGGTAGCCTAGGGCAGTTACACATTAAATTTGCTAAAACAGTCGTTCTCACTTTGAGAATTTTATCTCGTTCATCATCTCTTGCTATATGGTTCGTTAATTGAACAAATTGGCATCATTATAATTTTGTGTTTGAGAAGTGACTTTTGTCTGGTATCGTGGATAGTTAAGGTATATAAGGTATATTTGTATATAATAGTATTTGGTCTGCATTCTTAATGCAACTGCATTTTACTTATATAATATCCTAGGTTATAAATGTGACATGAGCCGAACGGAAAGAGGCTAAACGATGTGACCCTGATGCAATTCTCTATCAAGAAGGATTTTCAATTGTCTCTTCATGGTCTCCAGCTCATTTTCTAGGCTAGAAACTCTCTCTCGTAATTTAGCGTGTTCTTCGTACGAGACATACGGTTTTGTGTTCAATTGGCTGTCTGCCTGAGCTTCGTTGACAGAATGCGAGTTTGAATTCATATAATTATTAGTACCTGATACCGGTGGTGACGGTTTCTTCGGTAGGTATTTGTTAGCGGATGACACGGGGGTAATATTTGAGCTTTTGTCAAACGATGGTAAATTGCTGGGTTTGGCTGGGAGTGGGGGTGCTTTGGCTGTCACACCGCCGGGTAGAGGGGCAGGGTCTTTCTCTTTGGCGGTTGCAATTGCAACCGGCGATGGCTGGGGGGTAGTGAGCGTGGGAGAAGGTAAAGTCGATGGGGTCGATGTATTCAGGGTATTATTGACACTGGTAGTTATGTTGGGTCCGGTGGCCTTTTCTCGTTTCTTGTCTTGGGTCGATCTCAATTCTGCCATCCAGGGTGGCGTCTTTATCGTTTTGGAAACTCCCGAGTTGACACTCGCGTTGGAATTCATTGAAGTTTCCTTTGGTGACAACAGACTATTGCTATGCGATAGAGATGGCCCGTCGTGAACAGAGTTCGATGGAGTTGAATTTACACTGTTGGGTAGATTGGTGGCAGTGCCATTGCTCGTATTGTGGCTTAAATTGAATGGAGTGCTGTGATGGGCTGGGGGAGAGTCTGGGGAATGCATTGATCCATTCATCGCACTGATGTCCTGCAACAGGAAAAAATTGAAAAGTCAAATAGTGAAAATAATCCTTGCAAGCTCTTCACCAGAATCTATGACTCCTATTATTGTGCTCCTACAGCACATTTTAAACTCGAATAAATTATTACGTATATAGTCAAGAGTAAATCAATACGACGTACGTTATCTGTGTCTCTGGTTACAATGGTAGAAGGTGGTCGCCTTTTTGGAGCCTTGGCCTGTCACAAATGATAATCATAATGCTATAGTATACAGATACATAGTTGCATTTGGAAAAAGTAAATTACAGGATAGACAAGAAATTGGATAATGATATTTTGTAAATTAAAATATTAAATTGCAGATAATGTTATGACAGGGTAATAAACATTGCCGATGGTGAATTTAAAAATTTAACGTGCTTGGAAAAAGTATTTGAACACTCAATTGGATACTGTGAATTAAAAAGATAAGAGAAAATACTTACACGATTCGCAGTGGGATGACTCAATTTTTCTGTACGTTCAACAGCATTGAAATCTCCCATATCCTCAATGCTTTCTCTTTTTGGGGAAGGAATGGGAATGTCTTTCTTTGACTCTTGTTTGACTATTACAGGTGGCGGAATTGTTGCTGGAGAACTGGGAGGAGTTCCTACGATGATTTTGGAAAGAGATTGAGATGCTGGTGGATCCTTCAAGTTGAGTTTGTTGAGGTTACTGATGAATTTCGGTCTTCCTTCAGCCACTTTCTCCTTATCTGTTATCTTACTTCCGCTCACTCCGTCAACAACTGAAGTAGCTACAGCAGGTTCCTTTATCGGTGCAGGCGTTTCAGCTGTACAACATAAATTAATTCACAATTAGTTCCATTTTCACACTTGAACGTGGATGTAAGAAAACATGCATAATTCACTCGTCTTCAGGTACAAGAAATAAGGCCAGCTGTTGCTGACCTCTGATTACATAACGTACACACCTTAAGTCACGTTTAGTGAAAAGCAAGTATTTACCTCCAGGGAAAGAAACATTTCTTTCTTGAGCCAGTATCTTTTTCTGGGGTTGAGATGATGCCGTGGAATTGCTGATGTTAATGACGGGATCGTTAGGAGAAACAATTTTCACAAAGTTGTCTGGGAAAAGTCCTGTTTTTCCACGCAATTCTCCTCTCCACCATCCTTCATCCTCACAATTTTTTGATATGATGGTGATTATATCTCCTTCCTTCAATTCCAGCTCGTCTTCATTCAGAGCTTGATACGGGTAGTAGCATCGACCTATTTCGCGAACTGAAATAAGGATAGAAAAATCTATAACGTGTGTGTACGTATTCTACTTTTTCATTGCAGAGTGAAGAATTTATTGCTACCGTCAGTAATGCATACTAGAGAGTAGTTTCAAATTACAAATGGGAACGTATCCAATTCATTTAACCATTTCTATATGGAAGCCATTATCATTGACCCTCACAATAACCCTGTGAAGTTTACACATGAAATGTAAACAAGACGATAGTAAATACGCATCCGCGTAATAATTTAGAATTGCCAATGTTATTTAGTGAAAGCAAATAGTACATACAAAGTGAGTGTATAGTATAGGTTAGATTAAATGAATGATTAACTCATGTTAGGTGCATATTGGTTGCATACAAGTTTGCTTAAGCACTGTAGCACAGTCTTTTTCATTTTGTTATGCACTATTCACATGCACAGCATTAGTATACAGTATATTGAGTATATACCGATGACAAACATGAAAGCATGCAATTTTCATAGTGTATATTATATTTTCCCCTTATAACTGCTAATTTAATGAGTGAAACACTGGTAGAAGCTTAGATATCTGCGCTAACTAAAAATTAAATTGACTTCACTCAATTTGTAAAGTGAATTATTACTGTCGTTATTATAATTTTATAGTTAACTTATGAGTCATAACTATAATGTATTTTAAAAGTTCAAATAGTTTAAATTGGTAAAATTAGTAATGTAGTTAGCAAGACCTTCAGAAAATATCTACTTGGATAGTAAGAATATTGATATTATACGGTTTTGTATGAACAATGAATTAAGAAAAAATTCTAGGAAATCTAACATAGTACGAAATTAAATACATTAATACAATAAACCTGAAATGTTTAGTGACAGACTGTTTTAGACCTTGAGTTTATCTTCTGTATCAATTAATCATCATGCACCTGACCGTGTCGTACACAAACTATTTAGGCTTGAATAATGGCTTTTGTGACGTAGCTTACCTGGTTTAGGAGGTAATTCAGGGGCCGGGTCATCGTCAGCATTACTGACAGAAAGTCGCTCCGTTTTGAAATTATCAGGTATAACTAAAACGATTTAATAGAAACTAAATAATGCATACCATGCACAAAAAGATATAATTGTTATGCAACATTATTATGCATAATGATGTAAACTTAATGTGCACTGATGGAAAAGGTTCTTATTCAAATGCATGCACATTCCAAGTGCAATTGGAAACGAAAAAGCTGATAGATAAGTCACAGAAATTAAAAAAAAATCGAACAAATCGTCACCTTTTCCGTGAGTAGCTCGAACATTCTCAGTTGGCTTTTCTTCTGTATTAACACTCTCTGACGCACTACCATTAGTCGATGCTTCAAAATCCTTGACAAAATTCGAAGGAAATATTCCAATCCGGCCTTTCAGTTTCCCTCTCCACCATCCTTCTTCTACTTCCGACAAAAAATCGACAATATCACCCACATCTAATCGCAATTCATCCTCTTGCTCGGGAGCATACGAAAATAATGCTTTCAGACGACTGAAAGGAAATTTACATTAAAATTAACTACCTACTTTACTTAAAACGATTTTACAATATTTTTATAATTCTATAACATGAAATCTTACCGTGAATTACTTAAAGAGGTTTTTCTTAATTTAACTTCATCCTTTGTATTACTGAGTGTATCTCCTGTTCCTGAAATCCCGCTGGTATTATTTGACGTAGTTGGTATAACTTTGACAAAATTATCTGGAAACATTCCTGTTTTCCCGTGCAGAGTCCCTTCCCACCAACCATCCATTTTTTGAAGAACATTTGTAATAATATCCCCTTTCTTTAGAGAGAGTTCATCAGACTCTTGAGCAGTGTATTCAAATTCTACTCGGCACTCTACAATTAAATCACAGAGAAATTTATTGTTAAACTGTCTTTGTTCCAAATAAATTCAAATAGAAAATCCAAATTTACCCATTTTAGACGTTTAATCCGAAACGCGTAGAAATTGGAGCTCTTCAATAATGGTTTTCACATGAGGTAATCGGAATGACTTATCCGCAACTCACAATCGAAACAATGAAGAGAATTTCCCTCGGTGTAGTGTGGCTCTAGTGTGATATCTGGAGATTGAGCTACAAGGTAAATACAAAAATTGATAAAACATTTGTGTAAAACTGTCGGTACACTTCAAGCAGTACATAGACACACTGTGTACGTATAATATTTCTAATCTGAAGGAAAATCAGATAGGGGTTAGCTTTAGTTTCAATTGTTGCATAAGTACTCTACTGACAGAAACGAGCAGATATAATGAGTAATCTGCTGTCCATATATGGATGGCTGGATAAAAACAGGAATGTAGCATGTAGCATTGACTTTGAGAGCAAATGTAGATGAACCGTGAATACAACAATTTCGTTTACACAGCAGACACGATAAAATCGTAATAAGTATTGATTCGCAAGAATTCTATCCGCTCTGTTCTCTTATACCCGTTTTACCTTCACACTATCCTACATACACTTTCACTATCCACATTTACAATTTTAATGTAACCTACCAGGTGTATGTAAATAAAATATCAAATTTATAATTTACACAGTGTGCACAACGGTTTGCTTGTCTATGTACTTTTTATCAATGAATACGCAATTTTAAAAAATCTGCACACTTTAGCGTACGGCATTCACACACAGTAGACAGCAGACCCAGCCAAATTCTAAATGTTGAACTTAAACTCAATTGAATTAGTTGTAGACACCGGTCTTGGTGTCAGCGCACAACAAAACAGAGCACCAAAGCGTATTATTAGTTTACTATTGCCGTCTCCTTGAAATTCACTGATAGTAAGAACTTACTTTGTACGTATTCTAATGCGTATGCACAGCACAGCACAACTAGCTGGGTATTTTTATATCTCGCACGATAATAATATCGCTCGTGTGTGTGAGTGTCTACTGTGTACTCCTATGATAGTCTTAACGTAAGTAACGTTGTCATCAGCCAATTATAATAGTTAGGAATTACTAATACAGCTTACAGCTGCTGTAAATAAAGATAGGGGACAATTTTCTATGACTCACTAACTCTAGTAAGAATAAATTCGAATTCAGTCACTATTAATACAACACTAATGAATAAGGCCGAAGGAATTTACCTTTGTGGTTACATTACGAGACGAGAGAAGTCACAACAATAAGAAAGAAAGAAAGAAAAAAACACGTAAAGCAAAACCCAACCCTTCACTTGACTTGACTTGGGCTGGTGGCTGATGTGAATTCATTTGAGTAGTTGAGTAAGTAGAATGTACATGTACGTGAGTGTATCACCATCAGCACATGAGCCATTACAAATTCTACCTACATGGCTAATGTAGGTAAGCGCAGCTAGTTTTTAACCAAGACGTTGTGTAAACACAGAAAAGAAGACGAGACAAAGAGAGATGTAGCCAATTGCATGCACACACAACACTATGTACATAAATATGTACTATATAGCACTTTCACACTTAACTTGGCAAAATGGTTAGAGTTTAAATTGTATTACGATTAGAATTTGATTCGTGGAACAAAGTTGAGCATCAAAGATTCCTATAGACAATGATTGACATCATCATATCATCTAAATATTTTCACTTTTTCCTCGCTCAGTGCACACCACAGGCTCAGGTTGAAGAATTGAACGTTCCAGTTCTGCAGATTTGAATTCGCTCACTTACACATATACGTACGTGTAATAGATACATAGACACAGTCTGCGTCAGTGCCACTACCAACCTTATGCTTTTGGGTAAAAGTATATCTTATCGTATCTTGATCGTGTGTAATGCTCCCAGTCTTGGTAATTCTTGTTATGTTCTACTAGATTTTTCTTCTCTTCTTCAGCCACTGCATGCAGTAAAGTATATGTATGTACACACACCAACAAGTAGCCAGAAATTATGATACTTGTAGTAAATGCATTAAGCTAAACTTCTTCACTAACCTCCCGAGTGTGTGTTGTAGATGTTTGCCTACTGTGTGCAGTCTTAGTAGCCAGTTAATGTGTACAAAGGTGACTTCACCACTGCTGCATGTTGCTGAACGAGTAAAATTTCGTGTTATATGCAGGGTTTCTTAAATCACACTTTTTCAGTTGGAATCCCATCACAGTGGGATTAAATACAGTTATTTGTGATTAAATGTGATGGGATTAATTGCTAGTCCTTGTCCGTTATAACATTTATATCACATTAATCACACCAAACGTCTCTGTGTCTAAAATTATAAAAATATTTGTTCACAGTAATTAATCCCACTGTGATAATGACACCCGAAACCTTGGTTATACGGCAATGCCTATGTATGCTTGTGGTGAGTAAGTATAAAGTACGTAGTGGATACACACCCTTCTGGTTCAGCATTGAACTACTTCTAATACAGTTCTCTCTCTCACACTATTATCATATCAGCAGCAGCCAGAGAAGACTTACTTCTTTATCGCTATATGCTCTACTGCCTGATAGAATACAATGGAATACGATCTATACACAGAAAAGATGAAAATACAGTCTTGTAGACTCTCCACAAACATTTCTTAAGTGAATACGTACCTGTGTAACACTTTTATTGTCGGTCTATGTATGTACATATTATACTCGTACTCTGTATTCCATACTTTGTCATGTAGGTTTGTTGTGTACAGGCTGTAGCTTGTAGCATATTCAATTACTGCATTGTCTTCTGCAAAGTGTTAAATTACTGTACATCTGTAAGTACATTGTAAATAAACTGATTGAATGGATTGCCAATTTCTTACTCTTTATTATATTAGATAATTGTATAGAATTAGTGGATGCATGAAGAATGGCGTGTGTTTTTCTTTACTGTAAATGGGAGATGAAATGCAGTCGAATTTTTCCAGAAGATTTTTCTTTACCAACAACTATTCACAACAATCGAAAGTAAACTGTGGGTGTGGACTATGCAATGCTGTTGTTTTATGTTGCTAATTATATTGTGAATGTGACTGAATGTATAGAGAGTGCTTCTGTCTGTAACTGCATAAACATGTACATATAACTAAACCAAAGCAGGAAATTGTCGAATTCTTTGCACTTTTATAGCTGTTTGTGGTATTGCTCAATGAAGTGGATTGTGAAAGGAAATCCCTTCTTAAAAATATGTAGGTTTTTAATAATTATCACAATGGTGCTCACTCCTTCGAGCTCCCTCCACAACTTTTCGATGTATGTATGTACGTACATGCTACATGTTCATTGCAAAAATTCTCATTGTGGCAGAAATTGGATGTGGCAAGCGGTACCTTTCAGAAGTGGACAAGCTCACATTGCTATACCAGGGTTTCGGGTGTGATTATCACAGTGGGATTAATTACTGTGATCAAATGTTTTAAAACGTTTGTTCACTGATGACTGCCAATTATTCGTTTCACATGTAATCACAAATCATTTACATAATCATTTAATCCCACCGTGACGGGATTTTACCTGAAAAAGTGTGATTTACGAAACCTTGCTATAACTGTAACACAATTACTACTTAGGCTAAATGCACACATGACATCATCATCCTCGTGCACTATTCACAATTCTAAATCCCTTTTTGTTTTAATGATGACAGGAAGTGAACCTCAGGAAATGCCTAATCATTTTCAAGAATGATTATTTCAGAATAGAAATTTAAGTAAAAAGGAAAGGAATTTAAAAGATTTATTAATATGTGCACATTTTCTTCCTCATACCGAAACATCAAGAAAAGCAAATGGGATAAACCATGCAGCTTATTACCATGTATACTCTCACTGCAGAATCTTCCTTCTAAATTGGACACCAGCTACATACACGGAGAATGCAAAGGTATTACTACAACGTACTTTTCTAAACCGATTGATGAACTGTTAGATTTCCGTTTATTGTGTATCCTATGGAGGAGACAGACTACATAATCTAAAAGACTGGAAACACAATATTGGTCAATATCATAATGTTGTGGTTCCTATGTATCCCGTTCTGTTTTTGAACCACAAACACATAAAGCGCATATGCGTTTACCCGCTACATGGAAATACAGTTCGTTTGTATCTGTATGTATAAGCAGGTTTAATTACAAAATGTATGGGTATCAATAGCAGCTGTGCACATACAGACATGCTCATCCATATCAAGGAAGTTCTATTAATAAGGAAAACACATTCAAGCTATCAAGCTATTTATGATATGTTTATGAAGCTTAATATTGTGTAAGAAACCTTCGAAATGAAGTTTTTAATTACATTAGCGCTCGAAACATCACAGTCGTTTATTGACAAAATAATTATAACGTAAGTGTTACTTAAGCCATCTGAGTACATACATAAACTATGTAACTGTAAAATTTATCTCCCATAGCAGAAAAATATTAAAATATTTTACGACTTGTGAATTCCTTTTAAGAGAAGTTTAGCTATTGAGGCAATCTTCAGCATCAGCAGTTAGTACATTGTTGCTTTTATTATGTGCAGCTATAACATTGATAGATAGCAAACTGCCCGAAAACTGTCTTCTGTTCTAGGCATGTGAATTGTTGTCTGTGTGTCATTAAAATAGAGATTTCTGTATAACGCTTTTCACACATACCGACATATCCTTATCGTCCATGCTTTAAGGATCTTAGTTAATACAACCGGAAATTGTAAGCACGCACTCATTCATTGTCAGCGTTATTAGACAAATTCATATCGCGACGAGTTTGTGAGGTTAAAGATGCTAATATTAGGTTTCGGGGTACATTTCCGTAGAAATAATGAGCCGTCCTTAATCACTTGTAAAAACTAGCACTTAAATCAGAAACATAATTTGTGTCCAACTAAATTCGTACTATATGTAATATATTTTAAAGAGTTACAGTTTAGGGGCTAGCTAGGTTTTTATTGTGAATTCATCATCCGGCCAAGCATTCACAGAATTTCAAACAATGTGGGTAACCATTGGGCAAAACGAGTTTAGACCACTCTAATAGAGAGATAGTAATGTAAAACATAACAAACTCTTTTGCAAAGAGTATGCATCATGCATCTCCAGAAAATTAGCAAACCCACGGCTGGCTATACTTCAACCCACTGTGTAAACAATGATGCCTGTTCGATTCTTGAGACACATTGACACATAGCACAAGTAAGCAAACTTCACTTGACTTCTGTGTGGATTGGGATTGAGGAATTTACGCCAACATTTGTATGCCAAAAAGGCTCTAATTTTAATTTCTACAGTTAATATTTTTGCATACCTTTCCAGCGAATTTTTAAACCGCATTTTGGATCGGTTGTCGATAGAGCCATGCGGTTTGCAGATTCGTTTTCAGCACAAAAATTTGCAACAGAATTCCTATCATTTAGTTATGTTCGATGTAAATTGATGTGTGACATTGAAAAATAAAAGTGTCTAGTCATTTTTGGTACCCCTTTTATTCAGGAATAAAATCGAAATATGTACCACCGGCTGCCACTGCCCACTTGAAAAGGTAACGCAGGATATTACAATGCAATCTGTAATAATGATGAATCGATGTAGTATGTTAATTGTGTAAAATAACGTAAAGTATATGTAAAATCTTTATTTGTGACCTTTGCCCCAATTTCCGAAAATTATATCTTACACCATTGAAATCAGCGTCGAATATGTCTTAATTGACGAAGGGGCGCTTTGCGTTATATGTTCCAAACGAAGTACTCTTTCTATTTAGCCTAAGAATAAAATTTCTGACATTTTGTAGTCAATAGCCAACCTGTGATTATGTTCCTCAATAATTGGACATACAGATTAACTTGACTTTGGATAATAGTGGTATAGATTATAGTAGCTGAATTTTTATGTTGACAGCAGCCATGGTTATGAAGAAAGATGTAATATCCATGTGTCCATTAGATTATTTTGGTAATATTACATGTAATGTCCCCTCAATAACACACAGAAGCTAAATAACTTCACTGACTTCACTACACACGTTTGTCACACTACCATACCAACCACACAAAATTCCACTACTCTGCATGTATCTCAGCTTCTACAAAACAAGCTTCCAAGAGAGATAAGCAAAGAGAGAGAGAGATATGTCTGTTGTTAGCCCGCTCTTACGAGTGCCGGTAGATTGCAATTCGTCTTGTTATTACACACAACTCCAAAAAAACAGGTAGGTACTTTTGGTCATTACTATTGAAACATGCAAATAATTATAGTATTAACTTTAAAATCTGATTTTGCCCTTTTTTGCTCATGTGTTATTATGAAAGACAAAATTTAATTTGTTACAGAGTGTATGATCGAAAGGACTGTGTAAACAAAACAACCATATAGCTCACAACAGTTCCATTGTCATCGTGACTTGAAGAAGGAAGGAGCGATCAAAATCAAACGAACACCGAACAACTGAGTTACAACAGCAACAAGTGTCAACTGAGGAAAATAATTCAGGTAAGGATAAAGAGTACTTCATCATTTAATTAATTTCATATATTTCTAAGTAGTTCACATAATCATAGTAGGGCAAAAAATGCGGAATTGAAATTATTTAATTGATTAGTAAATGTTAACGGTGCACATATCGTATGTATGTGCTTCATCGGATATCTGCGCAACACACAACGCATGTACCTATTCATGTCTCAAATTGACACAAAAACATAAAGATCCATTATTAACTTCTAAACAAATTCATCGCATTAAGCTAAAATGTTGGTCAAGTCAGATTATCTTATTAGGAATTTCATGTTATTTTATCTGAAAACTGGCTATTTCGATTAGCAAAATCGTTCAGGAATTTGATGAATTTTCAGTGATAGCAACGGTGTTACCGTATGAAAATGTCATTGGGTTCCGATGTTTCTTTCCATAATAATGTGTTTGTTTTGCAAATTCCATGGTGACTCGTCGTGTGTGGCCGATTTAATTTGGGCTGTATGTATGATATCTAAAGTCAAAATTGGTCTTTTGTGTGTGCATCACATCACAGCATTGATGCGTATTAAGGTACGCATGTGTAAGGTCAAGGTCACGCATTGCTGAAGTGGCCGGGACCAAGGTGGGCAGACTTCAGGAAATTATAAATCAATCACCCATCCATCACTTCTATGTGAAGTTTTAATTAATTAGCTTGGAATTTTTAGACTTTCGCTTCAAATTTTTTATATTTATAAAAGATATCGAAAGGCATACATATATTGCATGGGTAATCCATGATCGAACTGTGGGAGGAAATTTTACAATTGCAGGCACATCTCATCTGAAATGAATGGTACATTTCTGTAGAAAAGGCAACACAGACGTAGTTCTTGCATAAAAAGTCGTAAGTCATACCGTCATGCCGTCATACCATGTATATTACCAAGACGTACGATAGAGAAAGACGGAATCATTGAGCGAATTTGACGTATGCACTCACCAGGGCCCTATCGCATAAAACAATTGTCGTTGTAAAATAATCATTGTCATAATTTGCGTGATTGGGACAATGACAATTCCGACGCGTTGCATAAAATTTTGGCTTGACAATTGAATATCCGACAAATTGTCAAACCTATGACTGTGAAAAATTGCGCGTGTATTTAACTTTGAATAAACTTGTCTTTCATAATTATAAATTGTCTGTGATATACGGAAACTTACTTCGAACTGCGCATCGTTGAAATGGTTAATATTTATGCGTTCTGTAAATTTTCTACTTTTCCTAACAGGCACATCATCCTACTCATCGCTTCCAAATATTAAATTCATGCCTACGAAAATTAAATCCATCTTGAAAACAATTTTCTCTGCAATTAAATATTCTGACTAATCATTTGACAGAAGGTTTCAGCACTGTCAAATTATTTTTGATTGTTTGACATTTTTGTCAATAGTCGTGGTCAAACAAAATTTCCGTCTCATAAAATTTGTTTTTATTTGACAATTTGGCAAAAAATCGTAGTCATAGTCAATTGTCATTGTCTGTTTTATACAACGGAAACCGATGACAATTGTCAAATTGCCTTGACAACTGTCACCTTTGACAACGACAATTGTTTTATGCGATAGGGCCCAGGGTTCGCTAAAAAGCAAAAAAGCAGAGGCAATTTCGGATTTTTTTGCTTTTTTGCTTTATT
>JABASC010000832.1:0-30990 GCA_019776185.1 Plutomurus gul | reverse complement strand
TTGCGTGAACTTAGTGTTCTCCAATCTCCGAATCTTCAGTCATATAGTCATGTGAAATCATTGTGGGGTTCACATGTTCGGATAGTATTTGTTTGTGCTCGCGTCAAGTGGTGTGCAGGTGAAAATAAATTGGTGTGACATAACATGACGCACGAAGTCTAGTTATTGATGTAAAGGGGAAAGCGTTAGATTTAATGTCAGGCGCACTCAATCCATCCCATCGTCTCTTTCACCGCAAAATTACTTCAATGAATGCATTGAACTTATACTAAATAATGTATACCAGGGAATAGCAAGAACATGCACAGTATACAGAGTTAGCATGGACCAAATAAGCTCTTCTGGGGTCAGGTTATAGGTTGAGTTCAGATCACACACACACAGGAAAGAGAGTGGGGGAAAACAAATCCTAGTATGTAACTTGGTACTACTGTATTATTTTTATTTGCATTAATGCAGTTAAGAACCATGAGACATTTGAATAAATGTGATACTTTCGATGACTAAGCATTTAAAGTATACATAAATGCAAACTTGATACCGTGTTAATAGCTTGCAGTCGACATCAACATCGGAATTCAGATCCATGTTTTGTTTGTTTATAGTCTTGCATGTGTTTGATGTGAATGCTAAATGCTAATAGTAAAGTATTTAATGTGTTGCAAAGAGCACGAAGTTTCTAATGTGATCTCAAAATGTAATTACATTGCAATTAAATACTAAAATTGTGACAATGAGAGCAATTTTGGCTGTACAGCGTAGAAATCTGTAGATAAAAATCCCAAGCATGGTGATATAAACAGGAGGCAGAAGGCGTTAGGTAATAAAGCAATAAAATGCAATTATAATGTACACAAGTAACACAAGTTTCCTTCAATTTAGTTCGCATGTTTGCATTTCTCAGCTCAGCGTTGAAACACTGAATTGCACAACGTGTGATTTTGTCGATTTGCTTCCAGTTTTCCGGTGTATTGCGAATTTCGCGAATCCCTACACATTTAAAAACAACTTGAATCCTTGAAACAGTATGGTACCCCAAACTATTCATGCACCTATTTACATATATGAAAATTAGTTGTATTCAAGGGAATATTTTCTCATACAATTCTTCTGTAATAGATGTGACCAAGATATTTCGTAATCAGAGTGACCTCGCTATAGTTTTAGACAGACACATGAGTACAGATTATCATGTCCGGTTTGTCTAATTCATATTCCCCGACCTACAACCTCAGTCTATACACATCACCTTTACACACATGTTGCTGGAATACATGTGCTGTATTGAAAATTCTACTCTACAACACAATTTGCACATTTTACATGAACATGAAATGTATTCTGCATTTCTCCTTTGAGAAATTATGGTGGACATGTATGAAAGTTGGTATTGAGTATGAAAGCATAAAGTTATCATCGTGAAGTCCAATATTTTACCAAATGAG
Organism: Plutomurus gul; assembly: GCA_019776185.1. Taxonomy (NCBI): domain Eukaryota; kingdom Metazoa; phylum Arthropoda; class Collembola; order Entomobryomorpha; family Tomoceridae; genus Plutomurus; species Plutomurus gul. Next base: position 29,545 of record JABASC010000832.1, on the reverse strand, counting down.
GAAACGTTACTACGATAGCGTGTAGTATTTAAGCTTGGTTTTTTTCTTTGTTGAATGACAGTGAGTGGAGTCTATATGCAACTGAAAAGGCCTTGATCGCTTCTTCCACCTCGAACTCGTACGCATGCAACACATTCTGTGTGTTTGGCGAATCATGTGCGAGAAATCAGAATCGGTGCATACATGTGAAGATTGAGCATAAAACTAGAAGTTTCGTCTCGTCCTTTATAAAGTTCGCATCTGAAACAGTATTGAAATTCTACTTTCTCAGTATTCAGCTTCTACATGGTAGCTCCTGTTATCTGCTCTGACGCCTGCTTTGGATTTACCAAAACCGTCATATCAAATTTCTATCATTTGGGTATACAGGCTGTAATCGAAAACCAAATCTAATAACCAGTGTTGGTTTACTTTGTGTTACTTCTGATTATTCAGTGCTTGGCTGTCTTCTTCTGTAGTTCCTCTGCTGTTGGACCGGTAATTTTATGTTCTAACCATTATTTACGAATTCCGTGCCTTCTTTCTTCAGTAGTTCCTTGATTCTTTGGGTGTTGGACCGGCAGGTACGCTCTTGACTCTAATTTAAGAAATGCCACTTTTCTTTTCTTACGAATACGAATTCGAGTTTCAAAGCAGTAATTTTCACCAGATTTCTCAACAGTATTTGAATTCGTTTGCGGTCTCATGGCCAGTAAATACTTTTGGGGCCTGGGGCATTGCAATTCGTATTACTTTAATTCATACTCGAAGAAACATTTTCAAGTGTTTCTGAAAACATTGTGGTACATGGTGTGGTATTGAAAAAAGTGGAGTGTTTAAGTAAAAGATATCCTATGAAAATTGAAATGAATTAAGTGTTGTTGAAAAAGAAAACTTTCTTGTTATATAAACCAGAATCGTAAATGTACATTTGTTCCTGGTTGGATATAATGTTTTCTTCAAGTTGTTGCACTGTGTTCGGTGACGATAGTAGTTTAGGTCTCCAGGAAAATAATTTAATTTGAAGCTTATTCTGAATTTAGTTTGTGCCTATTATACACATGTTAGCATAGCACTAACTATTAATCACTGTAATCGTAACAAAGTAAGGCATAATTTATTGTTTGCAAACAGGCAAAGGGCGATTCGGAAAGAGACCACCTTCCTTCACAATTGAACGGGGAGGCAGCTCGTGCGATAGCTCCAACGATTCTGGACTTGAATGTGATTTCAACTCGGAATCTCAATTTAGCTGGTGTAGCGGTGAAGATTCTCATACGAGCAGATCTTCATTTTCTTCTATGCCCGCTTTTCTCGACTCTTCAAGAAGTGTAAGTCCTATTTTTTCTTCCAAATCTACCCACAGCGAGAAATCTTTGGTTTATTGCTTTGGAATTACATGATAATAGCTGTGTGTAAGTAAGCAGTCACATGCCCTATTGTGAATGACTAATATCCATATTAGAAGGTAGTTGAATACAGGAAATTGAGCGGAGATGTTCAGTACATGTGGTTACACGTTTACTGGGATTATTCAATCACATAATTTAAAGCTGTTCACGTGATGAGAAAATACATGTACAATTAGCTTGATGAAAGAAACTTCATGGTCACACGCACAATAACAAATATTCGTAATATGGCTTGACGGGCATGCTAAATAGGCTGTGGCTCCTGCAAACTGTATGGGTCTGGAGTTTGAAAGAGTCTGAAAGTCGACTGCACATTCGATTGTCCTACGTATTTATGTGTGGTGTTCAACTCCTTTGGAACTTGGTGTACACTTTTATCCACTTTTTCATTGTGTACAACTTTCCCGTTACATAAAATCGAAACCCGTTGGATGACGAGTTGCACTGTGTCATTTGGGGATCGATAGCTGGTTGACGTAGTTCTCGATAATTTCATTCAATGCACACACATGTCCCTTCTATCCATATTTAGTCAATTGCCTTCAAATACTATGTGACCCTTTTACATGAGAATATTAATTGTGTCTCTGCTGCTGGTCTGACTTCATGGTGGACTGTTCATTGGACCCACACATCACTGATACTTATATCAGACATGAATTCATACATTCATTCATGAAGTCCAATTAACGCTGTGTATGCAAACGATGTATTACATATTTATCACACCACTCGCAGTTGTGAGACTCCAGCTAGTAGCATTAACTTTCTAACAGTAATTATAAAATTCCTCGGCTTTGGTAATTTTTATTTGAAGTGTTATTTGATGTCTGTGTGCGTCAGATCAAGAGTGGCTGATTCTGTGAAAACTCATTCAACCTGATGACAAAAGGCGATACGATTGCTTACATAATTATGAATATCTGTTTGTGCACTGACAAATTGTAGTGGTTTTATTAAGCATGGAGGTGGTTCTCAGGTGACAACGCCACAAATTTTAGCCAATGAAAATACGTTACACAGTTCCACGCACTACTTATATAACAGTATTATTGCTCTGTAATAACGCAGAAATCCTAACCTATAGATAACATGATTAGAATTATATTTGTCCTCAATACTTAATACATTTCTCGGTACTACTAGAAACAGAGTTGGGAGCGACCAGTTCAGCACACAGAGCCTCGAGCGATTCAAGCGATCCAGTTTAATAATTTCGGGAGGACTGAAGTTTATTATTAGTAGAGGGCTTCGCTTACCAAGCTTGACATAGTTGTGTTGTAGCAAGTCTATATGCCCACATCTAGACGTTGAATAATAAGATAATTGTACTCATGTTTTACACTCTCTAGTTATATACCATGATTTGCAGTTATCCAGAGAGAATCCCATTTAACCCCTTCAACTTCAAACGTATTTGCTCTCAAGGTCAAATCTGATTAAGTGAAGTGATGGTTGCTAACGATAGTACGAGTACACACTCAACTTTAATTTCATTCTCATGCGTGTAGCTGTAGCTCCATGTAAAATGTAATCGGCTATACATATTTATGTACGTACATGCAGCCGAATACTACAGAGTGTACATACAAATGAAAAGTATTGCCTCTCGGTGTATCGGTAGCAAAGTCATAGTCATAAAATGTTTCGATACCATATTGCCGTATGAAGAAGTAGGTAGTATTTTATCTGTAGGTTGTGCATAAGTTTCGCTTATTTAGTTACACAGAACGAGAAGCCTTAATTTACTAGTAGTATTAATCTACACACGACTGTGGTGGTTAAATGGTGCTGCACCAGTTGAATAACGAAAATCGCTTTCACAAGCAGATAGTTGCTGTTGCTGATAGCATGTTAAAGCGACATGTGGTTAGGTACACAAGGCGCCATACACTACGTGTTTTTTTTAATTCATAGCACCCTTTTTTGTGTCTTCAGACGTAATTAAATACACTTTAGATATTTAATACGACCATCACAATCTCGGACGGATGTACATTTGCAGATACGGTAAATAAATAAGTTACACTCTGCAATACTCAATAATAATATTTTACTATTTATTGCTGCAGACTGAGACTGTGGGCATTGTTTAGATTTTAAGTGTTTTACATTTAGCTTCGGTTATATGAGTAATTACATGCAGAATTAATTTCTTTTGCTAAAATCAGTTTACAATTTGATAGCTCATACGGCTTCTTTTCTGCGTAGAAAAGATGAAAAGAGGCAGTGCAGATTTGTAACATTTGGATATACTCTATTGTGTTATTAACGTTATTGTTATTGTAATAAATTTTTATGTGGGCGTCAGTGAAAGCCTATATATATGTAAAACAAATATTTATGAGCGTAGCATGTATTGAAAATCGATTATCCACAACGGTTGCACACCTGCACACGTATTAGCGTTTGAGTTGTATGCTAAATGGATTTTGAAGCTCAAATGGAGCTAACAAGAAAAACATTCTTGTGCTTAGAAGTGAAAATCACAATTTGAACTTTTCTTGAAGGTCTATTTATTTAAAATGAAAGCAGCATTTTTGGTAGGTACTACATAATATGTATTATTGTGTTGGGTTACCTTGAATATTTTCTTACACAAACACTAAACAGTACAACAGGTCTGTCCAGCCTGTAAGTTACGTGTAGCCAAAATTGCAATGTTGCGAGCTAATTTAACTAAACTGTCAGTAGTCGTTCAGAATATGCCCAAGCAATATAGTTTAGCATATTTAAATATATGATAATGAAGACGACGAATTCCTCACTGCAAATTCTGTAGACTGAATAATGTACTCACCATCAGTGAGTATCCGTACCTTATGTTGCGAAGAGTTAGCGTGATGTGTGATCATTTGTGATTTCATTTGTGAAGTAGCCATTTTGTTTTATATAATGTAAGCTCAAATTGAAAGTCAGCATCAACATTACTGCTTAGAGTGTTTTATTTAGTAGTGTGGAAGCGCTTGTCTGTCGAATTTTCATACGCAGCCACGACTAAATAATTGAATTCTAACACATATGTATGGAGATTTATAATTTCTGATTATATTTACAGGAATCAAAAGAGGAAAGGATTTCGAAGCGTCCGACAAATATTGTGAACATAGTACCAAAACCAGATCGTGCTGATCTGATTAATTTGGATTCAAACACTGCGTTTGCACATTCTTCAAAAATCTCGTCCCAAGAAACTGCAACAATGTAATTGTTTTTTCTAATATGCTAATGTACACAATGTTTCATAAATACTTGAATTTTAGTTTGTTCATTCTTCTAAATATACTTTATGTTTTAAAAATTCAGAATGAAAATAGTCTGTATACATAGGTTTAAAGGATTCGACCTTAAACTCCATTCCATGTGTAAAGAGTAGAGTATCCAAATAATTGTCTCTTGACAGTTAGTTCTTGTATTAATTTACTAATGCATCGGGAAATCCCAGTCTTAATGGTGAAAACTAGGCAAGAAAAACAAATGATAAGTTCAAGTGGAAAATTACTGCATTGTGAAATATTTACAAAAAATGGATTCTTATTATTATGTTTGTCAAAAATCAGGTTGTGTGCTCGTGTCTTGAATACAGGAAATCGATATTGGTTTTATTACTATTTTTCAGACCGTCATAGTTGTATGTTTTGGTTTCTGATATTCTTCTGATTAGAGATGAACTGTATACATAAAACATCTTTGATGTACGATACAGCGTTTTTGAGATGTTTGCCTTTAATACATGACATCAATACGGATTTGTTACACACACCAAGTAGAGAGGGTTCAGAGTACGAATTCCAAAGTGTTGACAGGATCACTTTTAAACTCATGTAATAAATGTTTTAACACAGGTCCCCAGATAGTACAGTTGTTGGAATGCCTGTTGCACCCTTCAGTCAGATTTCCCGTGTACATCGATCTCCAGACGGTGCAACTCACAACATGGCAACTACCCCTTCAGCTATGACGTCTCCTGTTCCGATAAAGCGTGCCAAATTTTGTTTTTCAACTCCAAATACCTTAATGAAAGGATTAAAACTGCGAAACCAGAATCAAAATCAGAATCAGCAAAGTGCACCTGCAAGAGGCAATATTGGGAAAAGACTTCCGACCGGAACTATTCCAGCTTTGGCTACTACAAGTTTGTCGAGTGTAACCAGTGACAGACGCACTCATCTGCAGGTTCTGGCACAGCCGGAAGAACAGCATAGAGCCAGATATCAAACAGAAGGTTCCCGTGGGGCTATCAAAGATCGCAAGGGCAATGGATTTCCAACTGTTAAGTTGACTGGTTACGATAAGCCAGCTACCTTGCAGATTTTCATTGGCACCGACCAAGGGAAAGTCTCTCCGCATATTTTTTATCAAGCATGTAAGGTCACTGGCAAAAGTTCAACTCCTTGCATTGAAAAGAAAGTTGAAGGAACTATCCTGATTGAAATCGAATTTGAACCGTCAAAGGATATGGTAATTAGGTAAGTTTCACCATTACATAAATGCTTTCCATTGTGCCTCAATTTCATGTCTACAACAAATTAACACTATTTTCTTTTAAAGCTGTGACTGCGTGGGTATTCTGAAAGAGAGAAATGTGGACGTTGAACAAAGATTTCCATTCCATCACGCTTCTCAGAGCCGCAAAAAGTCTACAAAGTGCAGAATGATTTTTAGAACCACAATTGTTAATTCTTTGGGAATTGAAGAAACTCTTCAAGCAGCTTCATTGCCAATACTTTGCAGTACTATGCCACCAGTTTTATAAAATGACAATTTTGTGGAAGTATTCAATTCAAACGATTAATTATGGTTGTTTTATTGTAATTTCAGCCCAACCACCCGGTTTACCCGAGGTTTGCAAACAGTCACTGTATGAGAGTCCTGCCAAAGGAGGTTTGGAGATGTTTTTGATTGGGAAAAACTTCACAAAGGACACAAAAGCTGTGTTTCAAGAAGAAGATGAAGAAGGAAGAATTGTGTGGGAAGCAATATCAGAGCCGCAGAAAGATTTTTTGCAACAGGTATTTTCTAGGATATAACGAGCGCTATAATAAATCTATGGTGTTAATGCCATATTATAATAAAATTTCTGATTTGTATTCCAGAGTCATGCTATCTGCAATGTTCCAGCGTACAAAGATGAATTATTATTGGAGCCTGTTGAGTGCAAGGTTTCTGTTGTATCTGGGGGCAAACAGAGTGAGCCCCATCGGTTCACTTATTTACCAAATGTTACTCCTGGTGAGACAACATGATGCCAATATGATATTAATAGCTTCTTAGAGTTGGCTTAAGGGACTGGCCGTTACTTCCATGAGGTCCTGCGTTTCATTGCACTTACGATATTATGATTTTGTATGAAAGTGGTAAAGGAAAGAGAATTGTCGTGAGAGCATTGGATATTTACGCTGCATTTTGCGGCAGCTAATGCCTACTATACGTTTTATATATGTACATCATTCAATATTAGTCGGGATCTCATGGATGACCTGTCTATCCGGCAAATCATTATAAATTGTACCAACAAATTAGAGAGTATATTTATTAAGTTTTGTTCTGAGCATTCCTAGCCGTTTAGCCTTGTAAACCTGCTCCAATCCTCACTTTATACTGCATCCCTCAGTTCTGCAATTGACTGACAATTTTACCCTTCACTACTCACTGTTAATGAAAATTATCATTTACATTATACATCCTGGCTTACCCATCTAGAGCCTTTTGCGCCTAATTGTTCAAAATCCTTTCTGTGCATAACATGCACTAAATCCTTAATGCTTTTTTACTTGTGCGTATTTATGACAGTTGGACTTTAAGTGACAATGAGTGTAAAAGCAGATTTGTTTTTTTTTCTATTTGTATATATTTTGTTACACAGATTTTTAATATTTTTGTAAAAGTCGAAATTTCTAGGACATTTAACGCTTTTGAAAATCATTTGGAATGAAATGTACAAAGTGTACGTATAAACACTACCGTTGCCGTGATTGATGGTACAGCCAGTCCTTATATTCAGTATGTCTGAGGAAGCATGAGCGGTTCTTTCTGTCAGTGTCATCATCTGAACTCCATTCCTCTTCTAGAAACTTGTGAACTCATTTACAACTTACCTAGATATATTTTACCTTCTTCGAAAGATATGCTGTCCTCTGTAACAGCCTGTAACGGTTGGATTGGTTCGGCTTTCCCAATTGTTGATACTTTTCTCTGAACCAAATTCGATGAGAACTCTAGATCACAAGCCGGAGTGATAACCAACCAACCGAGTGTAGGGACATTGACAGAAATGTATAAATCTTGGGTGAATGAATGGGGGATGAAAGTCGCTTTTGGCCATTTTAAGGGCGATTGAAATGCAAAAATATGAATAGTCGAAGGCCAGTGTAATTTTTTTTGTCGTTTTGAAAAAATTGTAAAATACACTACTCGTTGTATGTTTATTAATATTGTTATTTTGCTAGGGTCCAACTTTTGTAACTCTGTTATTTTGTCATGTGTATATTTTCACTTGATGTTATGTTTTTGACAGAACAAAATTGTGTTATGCAAATCGTAGTTGAAAGTAGTAGAAACAATTCTTTATGTTTATGTATTTGATGGAAACACTGGCCTTGACTTTTCCTTGATGTTCCTCCAAAAGACCCTTTTCCTTTTGTTGTTTTTTTTTTATTAAAAAACTGCATTGGCAGTGTTTCATTTTATTTTATGTAAATCACATATGTTTGGTTGGTTGGTGTGAGGGTCACATTGTGGGGAACACAAGGTTTAATAAGGTGAGTAGTGTCAGATCAGAATCTGAACTGACTGATGATTTGCCTTTCTTTGCCCTTAGCATCGTAATGTTTCACTCGAAAGAGATGTAGTACAGCTCCACATCGACTGCCATACAGAGGCTTCGAGCCCTTTGGCGACCCAATTGGCCTTGCGCCGCAGGTTCCTCATCTTTCAACAACAAAACTTTTTTTACATATTCAAAACACTGCAGAACACGCATCCTACTATTTACATGCACTTACATGTTCAGTTTCACTTTTGCATAGTGATTTTTTCTGGATTTTATTTGTATTTCTATGAATATTGTTGTTTTTAAACTCGGTAATCATAATTTTTTCCGTATTAGTTTATAATTTACATTGTAAATGCAACTGTGAAACTGAGAAAAATATTTTATTTGTTATTATCAATTTATTGTTTTTAGCGACACATTATTACTTTTCTTATACGTAAGCACCAAACACAAACATGCGCGTTTATGAAGTATTATTTATTAACTACTATTTTATTTAAAATTGACGCACTTGGATTATAATTGGTTTTATTAAAAATGTAATGTAACAAGCAGAACATAAAACCGACTGGGTGGGATTGGACTATGGACCTGTCAGAAATTTAATGATCTTGGAAGAAAAACAGTGTAGTGTGTCACTGGAAAAGAGACAGGATCAGAAGCCAAGAATTGTTAGGAAAATTGTCGTGCAATCTCTCGTTGAAGTCAACTTAATGTTATGTTTCTTCTTCATTTAAAATCTGTAAGGTCAGAATAGTTTATAGTTGCAGATAGGTGTTTTAATGTAGAACTGTAGTTGTGATAGGGATTCGTCTTGGGGAATTCTTTTACAAAGGAAGGATTTTAAATTGTCAGGCTCAGCTCAGCTAGACTTAGGTTGACTTAAAGCACACATTTGCCAAATTTACACAAAACACAAAAGCCTTAAGAAAATTGCTACTTCTATTACAGGGTCGGTTCGTCCATTAGCTCGGTTAAGATCGTTAATTGGTTATGCAGGCATACAAATTTTACCTATTTTTTGTTTGTTTTTGATGATTTTTTTTGAATAACTAAATTTTGCTTTTGGGGTCAATGGTTTCACTTACATGTAATGGGATTATTAACGTCAATAACAAAAATGATATAAAAATATGCGAGCCTGATTTGCAGATTATCGGCAGGTGACCCGAAACTCAAGTCAGGCGGCACTAAATATGCTTGCATAATCCTTCACAGGGATTTCAACCATGGCCTTCTTCCAGAGCTAATTAAGCGACCTTACGTCGTTTTATTATGCAAAAGAACGGAATATCTAATAGATTTTTCTGTCTTTAGTTCCCTTCGGACCGACTTCCATTGGTTCCATTATGCGTGGTCCGAATGCACCAGAAAATGGTATTCCAACCAGCCGGGCACAGTCGCTGACAAGTAAGTTACATGATAAAAATGAGTTTTCATACATAATGCATTGCCAATTGAACTCTTTATTTTCAACTATGGATAATTTGATATTTTAGCGACCCAACAATTGGAGCCTGCAGCTCTTCAAGCGGCCGTTGATCTGATGCCTTGTGAATCCGATCTTCAAAATGCAGTGGGGACAATTTGTGAAACTCCTGGTATTTAATTCTCTAAATATATTCCATTAATTCTTCACATCTTTCTTGTGCATTGCAGATTTATATATATATATATATATGTAGTTGTGAATTCTTTCTAATTGAAATTTATCCTTGCTTTTAGTAACTGAACAACAACAAATACAGCTGTGTGCAACATTGAATTCTGTGCCCTTGGCAGAACAACTTACAATGAATGCTCAGCCTTCTACAATGGAGCCGATTCAAAGTATTTCATTTGACACAAATATCATTCCACCAACTACACCGCAAGAAAGACAGGTTGTCAATGAGCTACAATGCATCCTTGAGCAAACCAATTCTCAAAATTCAAACGGACATAAGTCTGATGAATTAATGTCCAATGTAAATGTTATGGAGATGAAGCCATTTGTGCTGTCAAACTTGGATCACAACATCAATGCAAATGATGCCCTTAGTGTGGAATCTGGTGTTCCATTGGATTTACAATTTCCACCGCAAGTGGAAACCGCTACAACAACGGCTTCAGTAGTTCAATTTCCTGAGCAAAGAATGCATAATGTTAACCCTTTCCTCAGTGGTTCTGCACAAATGGCTTGTTCGACGGTAGCAGGGTTGACACACATGCTTGGCAGACCGGGTACAAATATGGGCAGAGGATCGCTGAATGCAGCAATGATTCCTGTATTATTAGGAACACATCATTCTCTCGTTCGTCCATTCTGCACAAACTCAATTGCTGCTCGAAGAGTACAGAGTATGCCCAATGTGAATGGTGAAAATCTTAATTTAATGGTAAATGTTGCCGATTGCTCAGATCAGGGAATGTTGAAAGTGGAGCCGCTATCACCGAATCACGTCCCCATGTCTACTGCTGGGATTATGCCACAACAGATGGGTGCAATGGTCCCCAACAATAATGTAATGAATTTCATGGGAGGTGAGTTGCAGACACACCAAGGTTCCATTGCAAAGGAACTTGCTTCTATGAGTGACATGAGTGACTCTGAACTTCTAAACTACATTAATCCGGGTTGTTTTGATCAAGGTCATATTTGACGAGATGACAATGCTATGTCGAAAAAGGCAGTTTTACAGAATGTACGAAAAAAAAGTTACAATTAAGCCATTAATTTTCAGACGCGAGAAAAAATAACATCGGTCTTCAACAAAAATGGGTACAACCTCCACTTATTAAATGAACTGAAGCTTATATTATGAACCTGAAATCTGTACATATTACGTATGTAATTTACACAGATTTTCTACTGTGACCTTGTACCTGTAAATTTGAAATTATGACGATCGAAGCGTGATGTGAACTAGTTGAATTTCTAGATTTCTGTACGATCGCTGTATTATTCTTATTTATCTTATTGGAAATCACCAGTTGTTATTCTGCTAGTTCTATCCCCTTTCTATAATCAAATTCAAGCTAAAGTACACTCATTCTTCTACAGTTTTTTCATGCTTGCTATTCGCGTTATGTAACGAGAAATTAAAACAATCAAAGTAGTTTATTTGAAAATGGCACTGCTGAGAAGCATTAGAAATAAGTGTAGTACATTTAATTGAATTCTATTATAGTTGTACAAAGTCAGAGACTGCGTTACGTTTGCTTTTGCAATATAATAAATTACTAAATAATTACACTTTTCGTTTATTCTTCAGAGGGATATATATATTCTTTTTTCTCTTAATTTCTAGGTGATGTCTTATATGTAATTTTAATTCATTTTCAATTTCCATAGAGCAATACGTCCACACTTAATTAATCCGAACGGAATGTAAATACCTGACCTTTTCGTGCATTTAAATTGTAGACATTAGTAGATTTACAATATATTCTATAGATATGCAGTATGCATGCATTTGTATAGAATTACTTTTGATAAAAAAGTGTTATAATACCTGTTTAGATTTAGACTTGCAGTTCTTACTTCCAAATCCCTACATGTAATTGTGTATATATATATTGTACAGTATATTGTAACTATAATCGGAAGCTTTACTAGTGGTGGACCGTACGAGGCTCATAAATAGCTACCTGACTATATTGTGTGAGAGAAAATAAAATTTATTACCTATACGTGTGTGTATATATATATTGTTGTTTACGGATAGGGTTAGTACAAAGCGGCTAGAGAAAATACTTTGTATGATGTATTTGAAGATGTATGTATAACTTAACGATGTGATGTATGACGGAAATGTGTGATCATTTGATAACGTATGAAAAATTATATCGTGGCAGCTGTTGTAGATTATGAACTGTATATTTCATGTATAATACTTTGGCCTTAAATTAGTTGTTTAAATACAGATTATTTTATTCTTAAAGAAGGTAAGTTAGCTGCGGCCATTCAAGAAACGTCTATTCAGAAGTTGATGTGAATTTTTATTAAGTCTGAGTTTGACCTCCCCCGGCAGTTCAATTTTAGTTTGACGTCAGTTTGCAGCGCAAATCAGAAATACGTTTACAACAAAATCATATCTTTTATTTTATGTACAGAAAATGCATGCATTTACATACGTGTGTTAAAGCTTGGCTATAAATAACGTAGGATCGATGAATTTAGTTGAGAATATATTATAAGTAAATGTTACTGTTTTGAGTTGCTATTGTGAATAGAAAGGAGTAATTAGTAAAGAGTTATTATCAAGATTTTATTCAACTGGTTGAACTGTTGACGTTTTTGTTTTTTAAAATCATATTATAATCTTTTTTATCTACTTAATATTTACGAGTCTTAGTAAAGTGTTAGAAATCCAAATTGTTGTATTAACTGGAATGAAGTTCGGTCTTTATTTGAGATAAAATAAGGTCCTGAAATTACATTAGTTTGCTTTCATTATTGTTTTTAATTTAATATTTATCCTTTATCAATTTTATGTTCTTGAATGGTTAAGTTGATTCGTGAGTCGTAATATTAGTAATTTAGTCGTAGGAATAGCGACTCTAAATTTTAGGTAAAAATGCGAATCGAGTGATTATGATTCTTGTGTGAGTGAAATGTACGTCATAGTCATGTGTTTGTGAAAGAAATTGTGAAACACAATCAACAAGTGGGTATAGAACAATGCAATTTATTTTAAAATATTGAGCTCTCTGCTTAACTGCTTATTCTCAGCTTCATATGCTATTATTTACAGATGCACACTTGTCTCAAGCACACTTGTACAGTAACTACTAATTTTAACTAAACTAAGTAAATCAATTTGTTAGTTTGGAAATTATAATGTGTCTATGTTGGATCTGCTAATGTAATTTGTGAATTTGTAGAATAATGTCCGTAAAGTGAAATAAAAATGTGTTTAAATATTTGTGGTTATTTCAATTTCCGTTCTTCACAGCAATCACAAAAATGTACAGGGTGCCGCTATATTTTCAGGATTAGATTTTAGCATTACTAAGTTAGCATTTTAGCATTAGTATAACTTGTAGGGAAAACGGAGATTCTGTAGAGATGAAAAGTCTAAGCTGAATACGGGTCTTTTAAATTGTAAATACTAAACTTGATTATTTCCGAAATCCTTCCAATTTGTCCAAACATAATTCCAATGCACTGGGGCACTGTTAGGATCCCTAACACGAGGATTCGGAGTTAGTGCAGTTGCATTGAACTCACTTAAAAGGTCTAAAAGCTCTGTCACGATATCCGGTCGACTGGCAGCTAAATTGACCAGTTCACAAGGGTCATCTTTAATATTAAAGAGACAAGGCCCAATATATGGATCACAAGATTTCTGTGTCACGGTACGATCACAAAGGATCTCAGCTTTCTTTCGCATTTCGTACAATTTTGAGGGACTCGTTTCATAACCAGATGCTTTAATAGCTTTCCCAGCGTAACTTGATAAAATTGTTGAAATTAAATCATTTTCCTGCAATATCTCATTGCTTCTTCCTGAAGGCCCGTACCAACCGTCGCAATTATCTCCTCCTAGATCACCAGTGGATGTATTTCCTAAATAAAAATGTTAAGTAATTATTTACGAGTAAAACCTATAACATTGCTAATTGAGTAAATATTATTTTGTTGTATGTAGTACTACTAGTAGTCATGAATTTGCACTACCTTGTATAAGTTTCCAAGATCCAATGCGAACTGCCGAATTATTATAAATATCATCAATATTGTACAGCATTGATGTTCGTGGTGATGGGTCCCCTTTTGTTAACATGTTCCACTGACTAACACCATCAATTGGTCCTAGATCTTCAAGAGAACCACCTGTAATATTCGTAAAGCACACAAGTAATTTCTCTGTGTATTTTTGTATCCACCATTTCCACATGTACAGGGTTCAGGTAGTCAGTCCATAATGTCCAAAATGACTAGTGTCAGTCAATAATCTTTTTTGGACAGTGGCATTAATGACATAAATATATATATATACAACTAGGTAAGCATTTTATGCCATTAATATCTTAAATGGTATAAATGGCTGACTGCGTCCGTAAAAATATATAAAATATCGTCATTTATCTGTATTGATCTGTTTCTACAACTTACCAACCGCTTCATAGAGAGTTGGCAACCAATCTTGAATGTGCATCAGTTCTTCAGATACCTGGTTCCGTATCAGAGGACTCCAGATACATCCAGCAACTCGAGTTCCTCCTTCCCACAGAGTGTTTTTAGCCTTTTCACAAAGAAATACACTTAAAGATATTACCATATCACATATTTTCTATTTTAAAATAATACTTACTCCTCTGAGTGGCCAGTTGGAACCAAAATTTAAATTACGACCTTCTGGTGACGCGCCATTATCACTTGTAAATACAATGATTGTATTATTCATCATATTCCTGTCTGATAGACTCTGAACGACCAGACCAACTGATTTATCCAGTTTGTCAATTATTCCTATAATTACGAATTCATTCATAATTCTGTGATCCGATTAAATTGTGTAAATAGCATTTCATTGATATCCCTCCCTCTCCATTATTTTAGTTTAAATAGATATTTATTAACCAGCATATGTTCTCCGATTGACATCATTTATAGTGTTCTGAAATTTTGCCACGTTTTCCCTGGGAGCTTGTAGAGGTTGGTAAGCGTTTGATGAATGAGGTGCAATATGGTTGATCATGAGAAACAATGGTTGCTCCTTATCATGATTGTGAATTACCTTGAGGGCTTCATCTGTGAAAATATCTGTGCTAAAATACCAATTAAATTCTATGGTATCTACTCTTGCAATTTGATCGTTTGTGCAAAGATTGGATCTACTTTACAAAAATTACCTGTACTTTCCAAAGGCACTGAAATCGACTGTCATATTTCTACGAAAGTCATACCCCCAGCCACCCAAACCAGTCTGTAAAAGAACATTAATAAAAATACAAACATCCTTTTGAGGCTTGCCACTTTAAAATAGTGTCAAAGTGCAAATGACAATCGGACTAACTTCGGCTCCATCGCGTGATGTATGATCGTAGTAATCTTGTTTTCCGAGCCAGTACCCAACGTGAGAGTCGAATCCCCTGAATGTTGGGGTCAGTACCCTTCTAGAATGACCCAAATGCCATTTTCCCACTAGATGGGTGGAGTAGCCCAAATCTTTGAGATACTGGGGAAGAATCCTTTCTTCCAAAGGAAGCCCATCCACGCTTCCGCCCATCACAACGTAATGTTGTAATCCTGACAGCAAATGTATCATCATGTGCACCGTCCTACTTATATGAGGTGTACCCAATAACGATATAATAAACACTAAAAAGATATAGAAATGGGCTTACGTAAATGAATGGGATGCTTTCCTGTCATAATTGCACCTCTTGTGGGTGTGCACAGAGGAGACGCATAGTAACTATTTAAAATGGCTCCGTGCAATGCAAGTGCGTCGATATTTGGTGTTGGAATTTGAGGTGATCCATGAAAACTGAAATCATTCCAACCCTAAAGAAAATTCACTGCACACGTAATTAATGTTTATTTTTCATATAAATTATTATTTCAAATAATTATATCACAATTTAATACCGCATCGTCCGCCATTATGAAAACAATATTTGGTTTGACTGATATTCCATAACAGCTTATAAAATTTAATGCTACGATATTTAAAGTAAACACAGTGTATGCCTTCATTTTAATTGTTAAAATTTTAATGATCACAATAAAAATTTAAAGTGAGATAAAGCTCACAGGTCACTCCAGAATTGACATAGTCAGATTTCTAAAATATTTTTTTTTCGTAGTCGTGTTAGCCTCGTGGAAATTTACAGTCAAATGTATATATGATTTTAACTCTTCGTACTACTGATAGTGTTCACTTTACTCAGCAACCTCCATGGACATGTAATTACATTGCATGCTCACTTAATTTGTGTATTCATTAACACTAACATCAACATGTTGTGACAAAATGTGTGCACGCTGCACAACACAATATTAATGTGATATTAGCAAGTCTCTGCACTTTCAATAACAATTCCAACTACTCAAATACTGTACTAGGGGTGAGAATATATTACGTAATTATATGGGGACATTTATAACAGCCCGGATTTTACGTGGATTCTGAGGAATCTGTTGGTATTTATTATACCATGGACTGCAGAGATCTGTGTGTGCTTATAAGCACACACAGATCTCTGCAGTCCATGATTATACATGAGTAAACAAAATATTGTGCAATAATTGAAACGTTTCTGATGTTACAGTTTAAAACTAATTAAAAGGATATGGGTGGAAATGCATGCAAATCTTTTAATAGTTTTCATGTACCAATTTATGAAATTATATTAAAGCACTAGTAAAATAACCACAAAAACTCCAAGGAGGAGGTAGTCCCTATATCTTTAGGCATTTGTTGTTGTATAAATTTGTAAAATAGGAAATCCTCTTACATAGGTCATAAGTCCTAACCTTATGCTTATTTTGTATATTTTCATGAGAGCATAAGTATATGAGGAAAGTTACATGAGTATAAATAAGTATGTAAGGCAAGCAATCAGCAAATTATTTGGTATGCAACATCCCTTTACCATATGAGCTGATACCACACAGAAGATTCATTTATTTCTCAATACATAAAATTTGACTGATAATTTTCGTATACATTTTCCTCCTCTCACTCTACAGTCAGTGTGCCTTGAGAATTTCATCCTGGGGTCGAGAATTATGTCTGCGTGCAGAGCGAATCACATGAATAAGGGGATATTCATTTCAGTTGAAGGGGGGTTTGCATTTTGATGACGATTGATGATGACTGGGAGGAGGTCTGGAGAAAGATGGTGTCATCACTACTTTTTGCTGTTATGTGCGCACGCACAAAAACTGAATCTCTCGAAGTATTCATGTATTCCTTGGCAAAATAGCACGAGAATACGAATGTATTTTTACCTTCGTCTCGTAGCAAAGATGGTGTTTACACGGATCAAAATTGAAGTGATGACGAAGGGGGAAGGGGTTCTGGTCATTGATCATTGATGATCGAGAGGAGAAGGGGGTCCAAAAATCGCTTTGACGTATTAAATGAATAACCCTAAGCGAATCATATTAGTTTCTATAGGGTCCTATTTAATGAACAGTAAAATTAAATAGTTGGCAGTAGAAAATAATGTTGCGGTAGAACAAATGAAAAAAATTAAAACGCATCAGGAGGCAAAAACGAGGAATTGGCAGTTTATGAGAAATCAGCAGTGGAATATAACATTTCAGCAGTTTTGGAAAATAATTAATGTGTGCAATACTATCAGAGATGACAAAGATACAAGATAGGAGTATCTAACAATAAGATACATAAATATATGGAGCGTTTTGGATATCTTTTATCTGATAAATTTTTCGAATGAATCTTGTATCTTTTGAGTTTTATAACTGTATCTTGTATGCTGAAAAATAAGAATCCTCGCTTCTTGTGAGCTTTAGAAATGCATGTATAGTATCTTGAGTGTATAAACTTTAAGAAATGTCCAGTTTCTTGAGGGTATAAAAAATTTAAGAAGTGTAGTGTATAGTACTGTATCTTGAGGGCTTGAGGGTATTAAATTTATGTGATTGTTGAGAGAATTCCAACCCCGGATAGAATTTTCTCGATATTTCAATTGAGTTGAGTTACATTGGCGGAACACGGAATACAAAATGTGAATAATTCCAATAATGATTTCCGACTTTTCCCTGACAAGTTGCATAGACCTCGACTATACCTCGTGTTATTTGTATCTTATTGGGGTGTCATTACTGAATGTATCCAAATGGTAATTACTAGTCAACAACCTTGCATAGCATTTAGGATGTGATAAGCAAGGAGAAGAAAGATGAATATCCATCCATTCATATTAAATTGATGCGGAACCATATCATCGAATTTTACAACATTATACGCATGTAACATTCCTTGCTATCTATGCGCTTACTTAACAGTAATATTCTTCATACTTAAATGTAGATGCATTATTGGTTGGAATTGGTACAACGAGTTATATTTATGTAAATAGAACAACTGAATGTATATAAAGAAACTAAAATTAAATGGAACTGACCACAAGCCTTCTAAATATTCAGACTGCATTCTGGACTGTTCTTATTTGACAATTGGGCTTTTTTTGTATTTATGTGCGGTACACACTTTGCTAAATTAATATTTATGGTGCGTTCAATCGAAAAAAAAACAATTGTGCTTTTTTGCGAAAATGTTGTCTACTATAGGTAAAGTCTTCCTGAACTCCCTCAATATTAATAATATTGATGTTATGTGCTATTTTATGACTCCGTTGGCGGTTAGAAAAACTATTTTTTATTTTAGAATGCCTCAAGATTCGTCCCAAACTCTGTATCCCTAGCCATTTCATGAACAGTATTTCAAATAAAGCCTTCCCAAGAATGAAAAAATAGTTTGTGCAGTGGCCTGAATTGTGCGCTCAAAATAATTTTCTTTCATACAATGTGACCTTATGTGACTACTCAATAACTCATGTTGTTATGGTAGGTGACCGTAACAAATTGGTAATAAGAACATAGTATTATTATTTGTCGCACCATTATTATTGTCTATATTGTTGTACTTATTTTGAGTTCACGTCCATCAGTAACCCCATCAGTAAATTAAAAAAATCACACTATAAAACAATGTCGGGTAATGATATTAAAAATTGAAATATTAAGGATTTATGCAATGCTCGATTATTTAACAAATTTTTTTGTGTTACAACTCTGTTAGCTCGATTTAAAAGTGTCAGCATGGGAAAAATAGAAAACTTCAAAGTTTCTAAATTCTCTGAAGATCTGGCCAAGCTTAGTGATAAAAAGAAGATTGAGGCAGCCGTTTTCAACCAATTAAGTGAAATAAAGCAAGCTTTAGTGCAGGAATGGCACAAAAAGAAAAAGAATCTCACTTTAATTAAAAAGATATTGGGAGATTCAATGGTAATTGATTTCCGACTGAAATGTAGTAGACGTAAAAAGTGTAATAATTAACAAGATCATAACCATCATCACTTTGTATGTAAACTCAAAGTATGTAACTGTATTCTCTTTGAAAGCTGTCATAGAGTTTTGCTTTTGCTTTCTGTCATATGCTGATTTCAAAATTGTATGTTTTAGTGGCTGATTGCAAAAATGAGTTCCTTGCAAGAGGGCGAACCCAGTTCTGAGAAAAATTTACTAATCACACAGGAAATATTGGAAATTGGCGTACGGTACAGTGTTGCTGAAAAAGACATGCAAAGTTTCGATAGATATATGGCTCAGTTGAAAAGCTACTACTTCGACTTAAAGTATGAAATGCAATCATTAAAATCGCAGAAATTCAATTAGCACAAGATAAACTTACCCTTTTCATACATTTTATCTCGGTATTCTAATACGCAAATACTTTCAGACAACATTTCAAGACTGAGTCACCTTCAATGTATGAACTGCTTGGTTTAAATTTGCTGAAACTTTTGACGGAAAACCGCATTCCTGAGTTTCATACGCAATTGGAACTCTTTGTGCATACTGATGTAAACAGAGTTCTCAAGGATCCATACATTTCAAATGTTGTGGCAATTGAACAAAATTTAACAGAGGGTCGTTTCAATCGAGTAAATCTGCTTTCATGTTACAACAAGTGTAATACAGTTAGTCTTGGGCTAACCGTGTGTAATGTGTCGTTTGTATATTTAAGGTGTACAAAGCGAGAGAAAATTCGGTTTCGCCAGACTACAAATACTTCATTGATATCCTTCTTGATACAACTAAAGATGGAATGGCCGATTGCGTTGAAGCCGCATACGAGCGCCTGATGATGAAAGATGCAGCTGAACTTTTAAATTTCACTAACCAAACAGAAATTGAAGCGTTTTCGAAAAAGGTTTTATGCTTTTTATGTCTAATAATGCATTATAAATAGCAAGCTTCCTGTTTCACGTAAAATGTATTCTACAACATTACTTGCGGATTATTTTTATACACTAATACTGCCGAGGGAGGCGGGGGAATTTGGTGTTTACAAATTGTAATTATCTTTCAGAGAAACTGGAAGAAGGATAAGAATGGTTTCCTTTGCTTTGATTGCGGTAAAGATCCGTTTTTTGTAAGCGAAGAAGACAGAAGCACTTTGATAAAAGATGCATTAATGTATGCAAAGGAATTGGAAATGATCGTTTAAAAATTCTAGGTCAGGGCATGGAATTCTGTTGTTTGCATAAATGGCAATGTGCTAATAGTAATTTATAAACTAACCAATACTTGTTTCCGCATATAATTGTCGAAGAAACGACTCCTCTACGACGCCAAATCTTATGCATGTACCAATTCGTACTTACAACTCTTACTAGGGGAATAAAATTTTGATCTTTAAAGTTGTCATGACTAATCCCTTCCCAAAGATGTTATTCTATACGACGCTTATATTCCTATAGCTCACAAATACTTCACTTATTATAAATTAGCTCTTCATTAGTACATATTTACACATATCTATAGTACAGTATATTTTAGAAGATATTGGTACAATCTAATTAGCAAAAACATGAGTTATGACTATGGTCAAGGATCCCCCAGTCAAATGAACATGAATCTAATCGATCATCGTCCATCACTCCTGGTTTCTACACAGCAGCTTATGAATCGTCCTAAAAGCCCACAGTCTATCATTCCTGCAAGAGTTCCAACTCAAAATATTTATTATCATTCACTTGCTCAAAATTGCACACCCGTAAATCTCGAAAAATTTCTTACTAAAAATAGAGAAGCAAAGCAAAGTACATTTACTCGTCAGCAAAGCTCAATTACCGCTTCAACGAGGAGAAACAGTTTGAACATTTTCAGAAACTCGAAAGAGAAAAAAGAACAAAGGTCAACCATGAGTATAACTGAGACTGAAATCGTTGGTCATAAGAAAGTGTCAATCGCAGTCTACAGACGAGAACAAGAACGGTGTGCATTGAGGAGAAAAGAAATGGATCTTCGGCGAGGTCCTGTGCTGCCAACGACGAACTCAAGTCGCTTACTGTCTGCTAATGACCTGACCAATTTCCAAAGTAATCTACCGAATTCCTCAACACCTGTAGAAAAGTCGACCACATCTTCCTCGATGAATAGCAACGCTGGAAATCGATGCGATACAAGTACTAATTGTGGGATTTCTAACAATAGCCAAAGGAATGGGAGCGGTAATACAGCGGCATTACCAAATGTACACAAAAAATTTCATAATCAATATTAAAAACCCCTGTTAGATAACATGTAAACACTTTTGAGTAGTAACATGCGTATCAATGTGTTTGTACATTCATGTACTATTATTACACATGCAAAAGCATACATAACATAGAGCATTGCCAATGTATGCGATGTAATACCCCTATTAGGAAGCAAAAATTGCCTGTTCGGGGAATGCATGATTCAGTATTAGGTCTTTCCGGAGGGGAATTCAGTAACTTTCTTAATATGTGGTTTTAGGCAAAATGGATCAGTGCAGTGCATTACCATCAAATACTGTCGACGCGCCTAATTTAGCGTTTAAAATTAATTTTATTTATGTAGTCACTTTTATTGTTAAGAAAAGTCTTAAATGTAATAATTAAAGAATGGAAATATTACAGTAAGCATTTCTCAATGCTATAAATTTTAACAAGATATTTTGAAAAATGTACACAATGACTAACAACGGCATGAAATGAACGGCCAAAAAATTACTATTAAAACATTTTGCAGAAATCTAAAACAATTAAAGGAAAGGCGAGCTACAAGAAAATGAAACATGAATCACTCAAGCATATCTTTGTAGTGAATGGGTCCGTTGTTTGCTCGAATGGATACAGTTTTGAGTCTTTTACCAATTGGTTTGGTGACGAAAGCATGTTGCGGTAAAATTCACGAGGCTTTCATTGTCAAATTTTCTTATAATTTTTGTCAAAACATTAACAAGTATAGCATTCTGTATTTATGTACATACATTCGATTTTAGTAAGGAAAAGGATTCGCGAGCCACAGGATCGTTACACAAAGTACTTAATATGTCCGGATTCACAAATCAAGAAATCCGTATGAAACTTTATGATGGAAACAAACTTGTGGTAATTACGTAAACAGAGGCAACATTTCAATAGTAAAAGAGCTCTGTGTTAGCTCCTATTATAAAACAATGATGTTTTATTTAGGTAGAAGCTTCTCGCCCTCCAAGGGGACGATATCCAGCTATGCGTTTGAAAGAAGTTGTTTGGCTTCAGGAAGGTTCACCGGTGGAGTCACTGATTGTGTGTCGCACTAAATCTGGCCGTCTAATAATTCAAGATACTCCTCGTCCTACCTCCGCAATTTCCACAACCAAAGATTAACACGTTAATTAAGCTCCACCCCAGCGCCTCCTTCTCTATCCTTCCCATGTAATTAAATACCCCTAAAATGGCTAACATTTTATAGATATCTAATTTAGTATAATTTAGCAAAACAATTGAATTCTATCCAAATTATTTATCTTGATCCTTATATGTATTGCACTATACATATAATATTTACCAAATAAAAAGCATCAGGCAATTACATTTGGTAAGCCACTGATGCTGCTGTTTAATCCATTTTTTGTACACCTTTTATTTACAATTGAAATTGCACGATTCATTACCGAATAATACATAGTACGTTCCACTTAATGGTATTAATCTAAATACTTTTGAGAAGGCGATTCTAGGTTATTAATATTTTTTCGACATTTACCAAGGGGAAAGTTGGCGATATATTCTTTTCTTATGGAATCATTTGTGGCACAGAAATTTTTAAAGTCTTTTTTTCGATCAGCCGCCGTTTTTTGAAGTTGATCTCTTAGTACGCCTACTTCCTTCTTAAGTAAACTGACCCTAAGACAAACACGTGTAATTTAATCATTTGAGTACATGAAATACCACTTGTTTACCCATATAGAATTTTCTCTAACGTAGTGTGAAGATTGCGAGTGTCAGCGATTTTTCCATTCGCACCGATTTCCAAAGAAAACAAGTCCCCTAATTTTAACTCTCTAATGAGTGCCCTAGTTGTTTCCACTTGAGCCAATACTTCTCCATTGCAGATTTGAGCCCCATCTAGGCATTGAAGAATACATTGATCCGAACGTTCCACAACAGCGAAAGCTTTCGCCAAGTGGAGTTGAATCTGATTACATCGATTCTGTGCATCTTCTGCTTCCTTTGCGGTTTCTCTCCATGTGTCCATCAACTTTTTATACTCTACTTCATTTGCCTCAATGATTCGCGCAGCCTGAGATAACTAATGGACCGAATGACACAGAATAATTAATTCATTTTTACATACATATAAATACTCTATATAATTGAAAAAGATTTAATTTCCATCTCGGATTATTTACCTGGTATCCTAAGGATGATATTTTGTTTACTATTTCATCCTGACTAACAAGATTTCCATCATTCTTTGAGGTTAAGACTTCTAGTTTCTCTTTAAGATCTAATTTTTCGTTCTCAAGTTTCTCTATAACATCTTGACTATCAGTAACAATTGTCTGGAGGTTACGCACTTTGTCTCTCTCCTTAAATATATCACCATTTTTTAAAAAAAGGAGCCAAAATTGTTTAAAAACAGTACATAAATTTTAAAAGTTGGGAAAATACCTTGGCTAACAAATGCTGGACTTCTTGCAACTCTACTGAGATCTGCCCTCGAGACACCTTTTCCCTACTCCTAAATGTATTCAATTCTTGTTGAAGATGCTTTAATTCACTCAGGGAACTATCCAAAATTTGCTGTTTGTCTCGAAGTTGATTTCCAAGGTCGCTCAGTTGAAAACGAAGAGCCTTTTGCTGACTGTCTAATATTTGACAACGAGCTCTACTAGCATTCAACTCTTTTTTGAAAATTAAGATCTCCTCTCTAGCCTCTTGAACTTCTACTGTCAGCTTTTGAATATGTTCTTGTCTGGAAACAATACGAGACAATTTAGAAACTGTACAGGCACAAATGTAAGAAATGAGAAAACAAATTAATCATTTCCGCACTTTTTCATTTCCTTTTGTTGTAGAGCAGCAAATGGTCGCTGAGAGAGAGAACTCGATGTTTTCGAGTACATACCAGCAGGGTTTAATCGAGGTAAAGTAAGTTCTTCTGTTGAAGCTGATTGGCACCTTTCATCTTCATTTCTTAAGCCAGGATATACATCGCCAGCACCTCCATCGTGATAGTGATGACAGAATTTTGTTGGTGATTGAGAGCAACTATCGTTTAGTTTGGTCTGCAGGTCCACAACTTTCTGTTGCAAAGCAATAATATGTTGCTGTCTACCACGCCAATTTGAAGAATTAATTACACTTGAAAGAGTTTGCGGTGTGACTCCTTCTCCAATTTCCAAGGTCAAAGCCTGCATTGTTTATTAATTACTACCAAAATGTTGAACCGAAACGTGCGTGTTCGTATGGAAATCCCTATCAGAATTTTCCTACCTTAGTCAGATTTCTTATTTCAATTTTCATCTGTTGGCACTGCCTTCGATACTCTACCATTTTATTAGTAACCTGTGTTAACTGCTGGGAAGAAAATACTACATCTTCAGATTTTGCTGTAACCGGCCCCATTCCTGCATAAAAAAGTATAACTTTCAACACATTTTTCAAAAATAGTTGGCTGTGTAGCTATGCACTGTAGGTGTATAGATGTATGTACAATAAGTATTGAAGTGTTGTGTGCTCATCTTTACCATTCTCCTTGTCATTCTGAGCTCCTAATGCTTCATTATCTTGTTGAATCTTGACATTAACAGCTACAAGTTTCTTTATCTTGGACTTTAAACTCTCTATCTCAGCAACCATATTTCGATTTTTCTGACTAATTTCTATGAATTTTGAAGCGAATGCAGATTGATGTTCCTGATACTTCTTTCCCTACAAACATGTGCAACGTATCTGTAGCATATCGCAGACAAGAGTGCAGTAGTACCAATACAAATATTATAAATAAATAATACATATTCATATATAACAGTCATTTTTTTGGTTTATTATCTATCATGCAGTTATCACGGTTAAGGCTTACGCATTTTTCTTCCGTGTGCTCTTCCTTGAACCTCCGTAAATATTTTATTTCTTCGTCAGCCTCCGCAATGTAACGCTTACAATGTACATTTTCCTCCATAGCTCTCTAGAATGTGAGATCGATACGAATTTCAGATAACCCCGATTTACAAACTTTGAAATTATTTGTAAATGAAAGCAACAAATATTATATTTCTCTTAATGCATATAATAAATGTGTTAGCAAATAATTTACTCCTAGTTTTCCCCTCAATCGATGAACTAATTCGATGGAAAATTTGGCGTCATCGAGAGGAATGCCAAAATATTGACACTCTATTTCAGAAATTGATACAGCCATTGTCGTGTTTTAGTTGAAGCGATTCGCTATAGAAAATGTAATCAAATACAAGGGTACGTACCTTTTACCGTAGAAACGAGTGATCTCCAAGCAAGCTTGGTAGCTACACCAAATATTATGTTCGCGTCAGACACGCTTTGGGTTTGGTAGACAAAAAAGACGTACTATCTTAGGAATAAATGAAATGAGCTTTCTAAATGGTGTAGTGTACTCCACATTTATTTTGATTATTTAGTGTTGTATTTATATTTCAAAAAATGGACACGGTTAAAATTTATATATTATCTATAGTACGTTGTTTGTATATTATAAAGGTAATTTATGTCCTATACGTATTTTAATACTTAATCGATTTTCAGCTTTATATTACTTATGTATATTTTTAAAATTTCAAAATATGCTCACAAATATGCAGCCTAGCAGATGACGCACTTTACACGCTTGTGTCTAAAGCAAGAGATTGGCGATTTTGTAGTTTGAATTATACTTGACCAGCAAGATCGTAAAATCTTACTCATCAAGGAATTTAAGACGACCATGTTACAAGCCATTTGATGAACCATTGAATTGAAATGTTGCCAATTCCTTACAATTAATACAAATTAGAATCATGATATATAACAATTCACGAAAATATTTGAAAAGACCTATTGTTTTTTCTTGGATTCATCTATAGGAATGATAAAGGACATTTTTGTTTTTGGCGATAAGGAATTTATCACGCAAGAAATATTACGAAAATAACAAAGAAGAATATTAGAAGGGCAAAGACTTTGATCATAAGCCATCGATTTGATGTTACGGACCGGAAGTATTTGAGAAGTTCTGTGTGTGCTGCTTCTACATTCATTTCTGCGTCTTCCACATTACCATCGATCCTGTGTACTACTTCCTCCTGCTCCTTAACCATCATAGCTAGTTGTTGAAATATACCACCGAGTTCTACTATCGTTGATTCTATTGATTGCATCGCTTCAGCCCGACTTAATACGTAGGAATCCTATAATTAAAAAATCACTTATTGCACACAATATATGTTAATGTATACATACATTGTATTGTAAGTACACACATTTATAAGCGTAAGCAACTAATTATGTATTATTATTTATGCTTACAGTCTCATCTTGGGCAAACATTTGCGACTGACGCTGTCGAAGGGCGCTGTCCCCCATATCAATAGCAACTGCTCCGGCGGAATTGTTATCTTCAGGAACTAGAGCGGAACCTATGTCACAAAATGGGAAGTAAATCTTCAGAGAGAAGTAAATCTTAAAGCTAAGAAGCAAAAACAAACACACGATCGATGAAAAAACTCAAATCTCAGCATTCCAGACACGTTACCTTTATAATAGCCTGTTAAAGCTGAAGGGGGTAAAGACGATGTAACATGACCTTGTGTAAATTGGTCTTGTCGTGATCTCTGCTCCTTCAAATTCTACACAAAGTAATTGTCCACAGTATTAAATGTAACTTGGGTTTAGGTAGCCGTTAGGTTAGGTTTCGTTTGTCAAACTATCTTACTTCTGTTCGGACTTGAAGAACTAGCTTAAATTCATTTGACATAGATGCCAGTTTAGATTGGAGACCCACGACAACGCCGGAAGAATGGGATTGCAAATGTTTTCCATTTGAACGTTGATTGCCACGTGCTGTACTTTGTAACTGCAAAACAAAGGTACTATTAAGGGAGACTGAAAATTTACTGAAAATAATTTGTAATGTTTTGAAATCTCAAAATGTAGTTTTACTCGAGCTATATCCTTGTTTAAAGAATTTATATCCTCTTTTATTATGAAAGTCAGTTCTTGAATTTCCACTGATTTATCGTCAAAAAGTGATTTTCGTTTTGCCACTATTTTGTAAATCAAAAGATAACATAATCACATGTACGGTTAAACGATTACACGATATATTATGAGCATTTCTTACATAGTGTGAGTTTCTCTAACTTATTGTATGTTTTTGTTATATTCTTTCCGATGGATCTACAATGTTATAAAAAAATAAATGTGATTAGTCTGCTTGTTGAAATGAAAGCATATAAATGATCGTATAAACTAATACTTACTTTGCTATGCGCATAAAATCGGCGTATTGATCCAAGTTTCGGTTCATTTTTTGGTTAGTTGTTCCTAACGGATTGGGTTGCATCTGTCGGACTTGGGCCCGACCTTGAAGCGACCTCAAAGCCGATTGAAACTCTCCTGTTCTGTCTCGACCCATATTTTCTTTTTCTTCGTCACGTGTCCAATCTTCGGTGGTCAACAATTTCTCGGTATCCTCTGATTTTGAGCTTCCACGTCGTCTTCTAGCCCCACTCATCTCATTATTGTAGTCAGTCTCCAGATTACCGTTATAAAGATTTTTTTGATGTGTTAATTATAGTCGTGATGTACACTGAAGTAGAACTTTGGTTCGGTTATATTGGGCTTGGTTGGTACGAGTAGCCTGGTAAAAGTTCACACCAATTAATTAATAGTTAATTATTACGTTTAACGTACAAAATACTGAACAATAGATACCTAATTTGAGTCAATACATGCTACCACGGCTATCATTCCAAATTTTATTATGTAGAAAAGTTGTCGAACCGTTGGACTATTAATTACTTTTATAGAATGTCTCTAAAATATAATAAAAATACAATAAAATAAATAAATTAGAATTATATATTATTTATATTCTTTGAAATAGAAGCACAAATAGTCCGAAATAGGAAAACAAACAATTATCTTATTTCAGATTTTTAACACTCATATAGTCAGTGGTAGGTAGAGAAATAATAAATTATTGTACTATAAACTTTAACGTAAATATGTTTCATTAAATGTCTGAGTTAAAAAGTGCTAAATCCAACCCAATCCCTACTGTAATACTTTAAAAAATGAATTTTGTAAATATATATATACCTACATTTAACTAAATTAAATCTAAATGGTATGTTACGGACTTACAGTAGTACAGATTGACCTCAATTGCTGAAGGTTGGAATTAGTGATTGAAGAATATTGAATGAATGAAGGTATGTTGGGTTGGAGTTGGATAGTTATATCTCGACTTTCTAATTGCTGCGTGACTCAAAGAACTTCTAACTATATTTGATACAATAAAGAGTATACTTGTAACACTTGTAAATGAGAGATTATAATGATTATTATTGTATTGGATTCTTATGATTTTTAAAAATATCAAAATGTGTATTTACTGTTATGACTTACTGTTGTACGCAGGAGTAAGTTCAATTTTGCAATAACTTATTAGAAAAGAAACAAAACTAAACTACACAAAGTTAACTGTGTGTCATAGGTTTCATTTTTACTGTATTAATGAACATAAGAACAAGCTGGTAAGGAAATGATGTCAAATTGTTATAAAATGTGTAAAATCAGCAGGAACTGATATTATAGGGAAAAGTCGACGTGTTTCACGTGACGTATGTTATTGTAGTGACGTAATGGTTTCGGCGGGATGATTTGTATAGTAAAATTGCGCAAAAGCGTGCAACTCACCAATACGGCATTGTGAATTGAGAAATTCCAAAATTACGATATTTAATATTTAAGACGTTTGGTGTTAACATTGTTATATAGTATAGTATACCAACGCTTGCTAAGTGAAACGGGTAATTAAACATTTTAATTAATTTTTATAGATACATCATTGAATTGTGTTTTTTAGCGATGAACTGAAATCAGCTCCTTTGTCGCTAAAATTGGACACGCTGAATTAGCTCTAATTGGGCCAGTATTGGCGTTTTGAGCCAATTTTAGCTCCTTTGATCAAATCATGGAGCAACTTCTAGCGAAAAAGCCGAAAATGTCGGTCATGTTGAAATTTTACAAAAAATTCATCCACCGATTTGCACTTTGATTGACCGACTCCAAGACTGCCGTTTTCAGCGCATTTTTCTCCATATATTTGTCGTTGGTTCTCAAAAATTTTGCCGTGGTAAAATACTTCTATTAAGCT
>JABASC010000831.1:0-31014 GCA_019776185.1 Plutomurus gul | reverse complement strand
CAAAATATTTCACTAAAGTTCTGTTTTAAATTGGCAAAGTTGTAATGTCAACTCAGATGACAATAAAGGTTTTCCCCCCTCCATAACCATAAATCAATAATAAAAAAATGGAGTGTGATGTTGATGTTAGCTAAAGGGGAGATTGAATAATTTCTTACTAACTTTGTCTCCTGCATTTATAAATACCTGTGTATAAAAATATTTTTACCTTGATTGCTGCAAATACAGCGGTTGGGGAAGGCTTAATCATTGCCTGGAAGAAACTTTTGACTTTACTGGGTATAGACATGAAATTACAACATTTAGAAAGTTAATGTTGGTGTGATATAAAGTAAAACGGTACAAGTGTTCAATTCCACTAAATGTGTATAAACTTATATTTTACCGCTCTTTTTACGTCGTTGATACTCATGAAGAAGATGGGGTATGCTCCATTAGCTCCGTACACATTTGTTCGTAGTTCGTACCAAGCTGTGAATGATGCGCCACAAATATACGAAATGGATTGAACAATGTCTCCGTTTTCAGAGTTTCAATTAGCTTCAATTTTTGCAAATTATGCACATGCACAAGACTGAACACAGCTTTCATCGCTTAACAAATTAAATTTTCCATGGTTACGAAATGCACTTACCGCCTGCGTTGTGGTGATCTCTAGGCTATGGCCTATCACAATGATGGGCTCACAATCAAATTATGTTGATGGGATGGGATGTGATGGGGAATGGAGGGATGGTCCCACCTATGAATCATGGGCATTTTTGGATACCCACGCACCTTTGAATCATTTATGTTTATATAGAAACTATCTGTAATAGAAAGGCGCAATCGGACAGTGAGTGAGCTGCTCTTATTATTGGTTTTACTGTTCCACTTGCTCTTTTCTTCGAGTTTGTTAATGTGTACAGTGCAATGTTGAATTTACAATAAAAGTTCGAAAGTCCGACAACGGACGTTAAATTTCATCGGAGAGCTATGACTTGACTTCTATAGCTCTATGACTTGACTTCATTCATTGCTTTTCTTGCCTCATAAAGAATGGGGCTGAGTTCAATATGTAGAAAAGCAACTGGAAATTGAAGAGCTTTCTGAATTTACTCACTTCACTGGGTTATAACGTTCCTTCTGTTTGAAGCAATTTTGTTCGACATTCTCTTTTCTTGCTCCGTTTTCCTTGATCTGTTTTATTTACATTAAGGAGGGCACTTATTAGTCAGTTCGGTTGTTTGTAAGTGGTGGCTACTTCTGAATATACAGATGTATCTTTCATCCCATACAGTGCTCAAGTACGTACGATGTAACGATGTAAGTATCTTCTTTACACTCTCAGTCAAAACTTGATTCCCGTATATAATCAAATTTAAATTATCTCAGACTTGAGTCATAAAATGCCGAGTAGAATAGTATAGAGCAGTCAAGAATAGAGATATGAAATTCAGACTGTAGTAATACTAATACTAGGAGAATCTCATAATGCTTGGCATATACTATGTAGGTATAGTGTATATCTGATTGTCATCAGTCTGAACAACCACGACCACAAGCATGTACATTTAACATAGCTGCGAATTACTGTAGAAAAACAAGTTCAACCTACAAGTTTGTAATAGTGTGTCTGTGTCATGTACTCTGCAATATGTGTATTGCACTCTGCATTTGTAGTTCCAGTAATTCCCTTTATTTAATAAACAAAGATGTCTTGTGTGTTGTGGCTGTCCTGTTTGCTGTTATCGCACACATATACGACCAACAGGACTGTGCTGTTAATGAGGGTGCAATGCAATGACAGAAAATTCGAGCTCACTTCCTTCACACAATGAAAGAATGAAACTGTTCGAGTACATACAAATTCGCCTAAGTAGGCATAAATCTACACTCTTTATGTAAACATATTGCGTTTTCAGTAAAAAAACAAACAAAGATAGGACTACATACCACCTTCATCAATCCTGCTTCTAACCAGATCGTTAATTTCTACTTATTTTCAAATCATGCGAAGGATTACCAAATTCCCATCTACCTAATTCGCAGCTCTAAATCAAACTACATTGCCTAGGTGGTTTCGATTTAACATGTATATTCTAATGCCTTCAATGATTATGTGATTCTGAAAAAGCTTTTGTCCTTCCTCCGATAACTTCGCTTAAATTGCATTTATAAAACAATCTTTTATCTATTATTTTATCATTACTTTCCAGTTTTTTTGTACCGTCAACTGTAACTGTCAGCTTCGGAATTACTGACATTTATATTCTTCACTTGAGACGCTGTTAATTAAATATGTATTTGTCTTGTTGATAGAACTAGTTGTTGGTAACTTTTATAAAGCTCAAGCTAAATAATGGAACCATTGAAGTTTGGTGCTTTACACACTGCTTGTGTGTTTGGTAGTTACTAAGCAAATTATGCAGACAGTAAGACAGACAAACATCATTGCTAGGTAGTTTTATTAACTTGCGTAACACACCTATCGTTGAAGTAATGAACGACACATTTGAATGGTTGCACTTTCATAGTGATTAATAAATAATTTGATTGCTTGTGCAATTTTTTTCAAATACTATGTATTAAATACTAGAATACTACTACAAACTTAATGGGTCTTTGTCTCCCACTAAAAACAAGAACTTGCATTGGATGGCACAAGGGACCGTTCTAACAGTACAATTAGATAATAAAAGTGGTTTCGGCCATCACTGAACAACGATGAAAAGATAAGCGAACTGAACACACTATCACCTAAGCATTATATACGCAGAGTTTTGTCCAACGCTTACGCTTCTTGCAGAGAAGCGTAATGTCCGAAGGAATCGGACATTAAAATGCTTTATATCTCAAGTTGGTGTTTATATCGGTGGTGGTTATTGTTAGTTTTATTGTTAGAGATGACAGAGACCACACGGCGCCTGCGATCAAATTATTAATTTTTATTCATTTCCGTTGCCACTGCTTCGGCTTCGGCACTTTGTTTCATTTGGAACTGTCCGTGCGTTTTTCTACGCTCCAACTAAATCTCAGTGGACGCTACATGAGCCTTACCTTCATTTAACAAATAATAAAAAAGGGAATAAGTTTTTCATCACGTAGTACAGGGTTGTCTTGAAAGTGATGTATGCACTTATTACCATACCGTTGTACAAGATAGGTGTAAAGATTGTACGGTAATGCATAATTTCGGATGAAATGAAAGATGTGATGTACAAGTAATTATCGTCGGTGGAAGTCCCAGTCTTAATTAACCTGAAGCGAACGACGACTATAGCCTCCAAGTCTTTTCAAAGCTACAGAATTCACAGAGAAAAGAATAATGTGCCTCCCTCAACGCAATCAGACAGTTAAACTTAACTCCACGCTTTACGAGTGAGTGCTATAGTATAGAATTTGTCTTATCAATTTTGGCTTGTGGGTACCCCATTGAATCATACGCATACTAACAAAGCTCCTCGTAGTCTGGATTACAGTTAGCTAAATGGGTGTATACTTCACACATTCGTTACTCCTCACCATTTTCCATACTACATATAAAGGATCACGTATTCTTAATTTAGATTTTTTAAGGTTAAATTCGAAATTATTCAGTACTGAATCTTTACAATTCGAATCTTTACAGAAATGGTAGACTTAAGGGAGGTTGAAAAGGTTAAACTCCACAATTGTAATGCCGTTCGGTTAATTCTAATTCTAAATGCGTAATAAGTACAGTATGAAAACCATACATGGAATTCAATGAGAATATGACTAGAAACTGAATCGGCATAGATTCGACTGTCTGTCTGTATACGTCTGTGTGCTTATCTCTACATATTTCGAGTATACGTAAGTGAACTTATACTTTAATCGTATCGTAAGCAATAAGAATAAGCATCCACAGCAAAATCCACTAACTAATCTAGAGAGCGTATTCAATAGAATTGAAATTTGAATGGAATGAGAAAGACAAGAAAAAGACCCCTGACCGAGCTTTATTATATTACAACAAAACGATGAGCCGGACATATGTTTTGTTTAGGCTGTTGTGCTTACATTCATTTTCTTTTAGCTCACTCATTTCAGTACGACCATATTGAAACTGAATTCTCTACTTATACCATATTTATACCCTTATACTACAATCATATTCACGTGTAAGTATGAGGAGAAGTAAGTTATAGTTGTACAAAAATACATAGCACACACGGCACAATAAATTCATCCTGTGACTTTACAGAGGTAAGAAAAACAAAAAGTGAAGTAACAAAGTCCTACTCTCCAATTGTTTCATTCATTCCTCTCATGATTTCTGTGATATTCATATTTTGTATTCGTTATGGGCTCCTTTCTACGTATATTTAGTGAGTCATTCCTTTTATTCATCGAAGTGCTGCCTTATGGCATTATGTGCAACTGTGCAAGCTTACAGGTAGGTAGGTATGCTATATTTATTATTGTGATAGGGGGTGACGATGACACACGGACAAGACACACGCATCGTAATCCACATTACAATACAATCATGCATTACTTACGGACAAAAACAGAAAATGTTAGATTAGATTAGTGTGTACAAGCAACGAAGAATAGTGGATGGACACTGAGGTTGTCATAAATTGCTTTGTTCCTTTTCAAGAGCACGGAGCCANACAATTACGGGAGTCCTTTTAGATGGGAAATATAATCTGAATTTCATTTATTCAAATGTCACTGTCACCAGAGCTGTTCGACGGCGGTTTATCTTCTTTATTGTTATTGTACGAATAAAAGAAAATATAAGGACTCACAATAGTGTTGCACTTGATTAGAGTTTCTAAAGTGTTCAACCATGTACAGGTGGTTGAAGTAGTTTTTTGGTAATATTATAAAGTCCTAATAATTTCCGTGTACTTATTTGTTACAACTATCTGTGATTCTTAAGTGAATTGTACTAGTTGCTGTGTTACTTAAGAAATTCAGATGCTTATTGATGTTAACCAAGTGAGTGCTGGTTCACTTAACATTGAAGCATTAAATTATAATTCTTTTAAATGAAGATGGAGAGAGACAGAACTGCGGCATTTGCTGCATTTGATTACATGTTTATGTATTATAAGAGTTTCGGATAAGACACTCAGACAAACAATGCATCTTTAAGTAATTGCAGCTTGTATTTATGCATTGCATGCAGGAGATTTGTACCATTAAGACGTTATTTTAATAGCCAGTATCTCTGAGCTCAGTGATGCTCCGTATGTATCCGTATTATGGTGTGATATATTCTCCAAGGTGTCTTTGTTGGCTGTCGTCTCGTGTGTGGTCCTCTGTGGCTTTTCTTTAGCTTTACTTGTCTCAATCTCCTAAATACTCAAGTTAACTTACCTTAAGCCGTACGAAATGCACGAAATACCAGAAAGTACTTTGTAGCACACAATTACACATCCCAACATAATACGTACGTGTATACGCGATTGAACTTTTGTGATATGACCCAACTCAAGTTAAAAAACAAATTGAAGAAGAAACGAAAGTTCTAAAAAAGGTATAGAATTGTCTTGATGTTAACTTTGGTGATTATTGTCGAGTCGAGCCAAATGAAGCCTCCGAGAGTCTCCCTGAATTTACTTCGAGCTTTAAGTATGTAATATATGAGTATGTGAGAGGGACTAAGTTTAGCAGACAGAAGGTAACCAACCGTGCGTGCATCAATGATTCATTGCATTGTAGAAGAGAAAAGAGAAACGTTTATTCTGAAGTGAGTTAAGGAATCCAGAAGAGATCTCAATTTAGTAGTTCAACACTTGTAGTTG
This sequence comes from Plutomurus gul, assembly GCA_019776185.1. NCBI lineage: Eukaryota > Metazoa > Arthropoda > Collembola > Entomobryomorpha > Tomoceridae > Plutomurus > Plutomurus gul. Next base: position 25,255 of record JABASC010000831.1, on the reverse strand, counting down.
TACAATTTGAGTGTTATAGAGAGCATTTTGCTGTTGGCTGCCATGTATGTCTTCTTGGAAAGTAATATCATTTGTCGTGGTGTGTACATAGCTCTTTAAATTAAACAATGCTACTATCCAGCCACACATAAGAGAGATACAGCTAGAGAGACAGAGAGAACAGAACAGTAGTCAAGATGCGACTCCATATCGTAAATTGAGACGAAGAATAGGAGGATAGCCCGGGCAGCCTCCGTAACTCTAGACACGGATTTCTTTGTACTCTCACACTTTAGTTTAAGTATCTTTTTCATTCATTGTGAAAAATAGATGAGCATAAAAGTAAATGGTACTAGTCAAGTCTGCATTTACATACGAGGACGTAACATCCACCATTGGTAGCCATACACCACCACCGCATGAACATGGACCAACAAAAAAGCACAGTGAACACACTTTTTGGCTTGTACAGTCAATTGAGTCTCTACATTTCAATTGTTTCTTCAGTCGTTCAGCCAAATAGGTTACTCGACTCTTTTGCATAAAACGCAAACACAGCACCATTCGAGGCGGAGGCACAGCACATAATATGTAGTAGAGTCAGAGAGAGAGAGACATTACTCTTTGACTACATGACAAGAACAAGACAACATGCACGTAAGAGTTATTACTAAAAACTCTGTCAGTCTTTTATCCATTCGAGGCTTAATCTATTGAGATCGCGAACAACTTAAGCAACTTTTATTATTCTGGCCACAAAAGACATTTATGCTTTCTAGGTTCATTGAATATTATCTCTGAAAGAATGGAAAATAATTGAGAATTTCAAGAATTTAAGAAATCCTGAGTTATTTTATTGTAATCTTTATTCTTGCTCTGTGTGCGAACAAGTACTCATCCGTCAACTCAAGGATTTAAATATATCCTTTAAAATTAAAATAGTTTGCCCGTATTAGTCACACGCACGTATACTAATGTACAGACATAGCCAGAATATCTTTTATTGTTATTGTTATTATTTGATATCTGGCGCAGGAGGTAATGAAAATTCTTGGCCATCGAATTCCAAGAGGTCTGCTACCATTAGCATCACATCACATCTCGTCATGTTTTGAAGAGATTGTTAGTGGTAGTTGTTGGGAAGGGAGAAGGAAACCTTAAAAAGTTAAGAGCCCTTACAGTTCCGGTTTATTTACTACTCTAGTGTAGTGCAGTGCAGAGCAGAGGATGATACATCTGCCTGGTTTATATTATAATGTAGCACATTGTGCGTATCTTGGTGTCTTTATAACCGTGCCACTATCCATAATAAACGTCAGACTGACATTTAAGAGCACTTTTCGGACTCGTAACTTTAAGTGAACTTGAAGTAAAAGATAGGCCACTATATAACACACTATTACAGAGCTGGCCAAGTCAAACCGTTTCATTTCCTTGGAATCATACAGCCAAGTGTCTGAGTGTGTCTGTATAGCGTCTCGCATACAAGTCTCATTTTATTCCAACTCCACATCAAATACTCTCAAGTGCTCTGTCCTGTTCTTAATACAATGCGACAGGACAAACTGCTCCTTCGTTTTTCACTTGACTGCTTTGCTGGTATTATCTTAGTGAGAGCTCTCAATGCTCCAATGCGCCTCCTGTCCAATTCAACTTTTTCTTCACACCACCACAAAAAGTTACTTCGGTGTATTCGATAAACTAATAAACATACTGAAACATGTGATGGAATTGTAATTAAAGTTAGGATTGCTACTGAAAAAGATCACCTGCCAATTCATCCTTCAATATTTAAATTCTAGTAAATCTGACTATCGTCCTCTATTGGCCACCTGTTGTTGCTCCTTCTCCAGGCTGCATCAAACAAAACAACAGGCCGCTTGTAAAATTTCAGTTTGTAAGTGACGCACCGTGTTAGCTTACACGTGCTCCCGTTGTGCAGTTGACCATGGACTTATCGCCCGGTATTTATTGCTGTGTCTAGAGGAAAGACTTTCTAATTGAAATTTAATCAAATGGTTAAAAATAAAATCACATCTTTGAACATTGGAGATTTTAAAACGACGGTTTAATCTTGCGACAATTAAGAGAATGTGCACACTTGTGGGCTGTTTGTGTGTAATCAGTCACAAACTAGAGCTCACAAGGTAACTTGCGATAATAATGTCTTTAATGTTAATGTATCTGTTAATGCACAGTAAATGTTAGTATTAATTGTCTTTTTAGCTACAGTGTAGAGATTAGCTGCAATTACTGATACGCTCTAATACGAGATTGTTTATGACTAGAATGAAAAGTCATTATACGTAACCCTCAGTGCGCGCTTTCTGTTATTTCTTATGCACACAGTAATCCATTAAACAAAGACTAAAACACTGCAGGAAACCCAAACAAACAGAGTGGAGCTCCAAATCGAATTCAATGGTACAAATTGTGACAATAACATAACAAGGAAATTCTATTTATTATAGATTGTAAAATTTTCGTGAGTGAGAGATATAGACGAATGGAGGACCGAACACTTATTATTAGTGTACCAAATGTCTGGATATACATACATACAAGTGTAACAGACTGATACCTCCAAGTAGAACTGTTAAATAAAATCTGAATTTCCTCCTCGGAGACATTTTCATGTAAAAACTAGCTTTATACTTACTACTTACGCATTTACTGGCATTTATAGCTAACAGCGTGAACTGGAAAACATTGCGTGCCTTTTCGACTCGATCGAGGATTTTAATTTTTCACAACCCACAAGAATACCACTAAATAGCATTGTTCATTTACAAGGACCACGGCCCGCAACCTAAAGAAATAAAAGTGTTTTGTTTAGTATTTCGGATCTCAATGCCAGGAGGCTCCGGATTCAACCAAACTTTACAAAGCCAGTATCGACGGTCCATGATATACTTAATACATTAACACCAAGTTAGGAAGAACTTCTGTAGGGTCTCGTATTGCTCCCAGGTTCAAGTCCTCTGTTTTGTAATGTGTCCCGTCCGCGCGTCCCTTCTGTCCATTCCGTCGTGAAAAATATCTGTGAGTCATTTAAACCGCTCTTGTACTCCTCAGGCCCACAATTCATGTCATGGATTTTGACAGATTGGTTCGACTGATAGCACCTAAGCTTCTGCCGTACTTGTTGTGACGTGACCTCATGAATAGACTCCTAGTAAAAGTTAAGGAAGTCCAACCACTGATTTTTAACCTTTTTACACTTTTTGTTATGTTCGTAACGTGCATCTACAACGCTTGTGCACACAATACGCAGAACATAACACACTAGAGTATGTACATGGCATAATACTTTTCTGCTGTACGTTTGTCTACAGTAGACACTTAACCCTGGCCACTTAACTCCCTGTTCTGTTCAAACTGCCCCTTCTTAAAAATTGGGTGATGGAACATGTACCCAAGCAGAACTGGAAACTGTTCACTTAATACATCAAACCTTCTGGTCCTGCTGAATATTATCAGCAGAAACGAATTTGTTCTTCTCAAAAATTCAGAACAGGGACATATGGACGCATCTGCTTTACTTTTCAAGTGTGTACTACTTATAAAGAAAGTTTTTAAAACTCTTAAATTAATCTACCGGACAGGCTTGGTGGGTTTAAAAACTGGGGAGTAAAACCCTGTTTCATTTGAGATTGGTATTCTTTACTCGTTACTAGTAATAATATTACGTGACTGACTACTATCATTGTCAGCCAACATTCACCAATTCATGTGGACCAATAAATTGTTATGTTCATGCTGTAGATGATTGTTCCTGCAATAAGACTCTTCCAGCTGTCTTTAGCACTTTCCTTAGCAATTGACACGTTTGACAGCATTAAATTAATGAGCCAGGTAAGCAATGTGAACGACACATGCAATATCGTAATAAATTAAGCGATCAAGTCTGTAAATTAATTTTTTCTTATTTGTGCGTGCGAATCGTGTAGTTTATTTTATTCATGTCATCTGTAACGTTGCAGACAAGGTAAAGCCAAATGCCTTGTAACAAAAGTCTGTCGCATGTAGGAAGTCTGAATGTCCTCCCCATCTTAATCTTTCAAAGGTAACAATGACTGCGTATGCCCTCACTCAGGTTGCTTGTAACTCCTCGTTAACGCAAATGTAAAGATACGCAACTTACTGTGTCATTCCATTAGGTAGTGCAGCTTACAAATTCAGTAGACTAAAGGACAGAAGGTTAAGTTCAATTTAAATAGCAATGCTAATTGTAATCACAAGCACAATCTTTCGAAATCTAGCTCTGCCATTATACATGTAGTAAATATAGATACTCATACTTACTTCAATTTGTATAATGGTCCCTGATGTATCTATTGGTAAGTAGTTATAGGCTTATTGGAACAGAGATCACCATCTATAGATTACGTGTTTATTTGTATAGAATACAATAGGTTAGGATAAGGCACAACCATTAGTTACTACATATCGCTCGCTATCTAATGCCCACAGAGATATTTTCCGGTCGTCCATGCTTGTCCAATGGATTCGATTTGGTGACATGCCTGTGACAATACAATACGACATATAGTTACTACATATCGATCGCTATCTAATGCCCACAGAGATATTTTCCGGTCGTCCATGCTTGTCCAATGGATTCGATTTGGTGACATGCCTGTGACAATACAATACGACATACTTTTTTGCTTACTATACTGTAATGTGACTATACGGGTGTGTGTGTGTGTTTACGAGCTCATTTATTATAAACCTTCAAGATCTTTCAGAAGTCACAAGTAAAACAGAATACAATGGATTTGGTGCCCACCTCTCTTTGTGCAACTTATTCATGTCTCCTGTTTAAAAAATGCAGCATTTTCTCCCTTTGTCTGCTTCACTGTGCTTATTTACTAAGGACATGCCAGAGTAGTGGTAAAAATAAGCAAATCTACTCTGCAATCGCAATCACTGAAGTCAAATCAGAAATGGAAGAGAATAATTCGGTCTGTACGTTGCGCAGTACAAGATCCAAAGAGATATACGTATATAGTCTAAACAGTACATAGTTCTATGTCCGTAGATACATCATAAATTGATTAATGAGCTTGTGCAGTTGAAAATGTAGAAATAGTACGCGAGAAGTATTTTTAGGGCTTATACATGGAGATTAAGCGTTGCATATTACAGTTTATCTCAAGCGTGTCCTACGTCCAAGTCTGGGAAACTACAATGGTAATGGATTTGGTAAAGTCTGCTTAAGTAGCGCAGTGTAGTAATAAAAACCAAATTCAGTCTTACTGACACATCTACTCACCTGACTGCATAAGAATGTGACAATCCAATTTATCATTTACGTGTAGTAGTAGTAATGGTTTTACGAGAGCGAGTTCCACGGTGTTGTAAGTTGTAACAGCCTTTGTTGTGAGTCCAAAAGTAAACAATACATAATAAAGAAGAAGTAGCAAGAAGAAGCAACGAGACAATTACTTATTTTAAGATGCAAACTAAATGTGACGTACTTTTATGTCTTTTTGTGACCTGGCTCTGAGCATTTATGTGCTTTTCTCCTAATTATATAACGAATTCCACTAGAAAAAACTCCCAAGACATCATAAAACTTTAAAATTTTATCATAAAATACATTAATGAAACACCAAAGCGAAATAATTGGAGCGTAGCACGTTGTGATAAGTCAAATTCTATGGGAAAGTTTGGCCCCGAAGCTGTAAAACCGAGTAATTATTCAATTACTCAAGGTTTTGTTTCGTCTAAATTAAAGTTAACGATGAGATTTAAGTCGTAAAATTTTAGAACCTGATTACAGATAGTCAAGGTATAGATTTTCACACAAAACAACGATAGTACTAGGTATACGGGTAAAAGAGTTTGATTCTAAATTCAATGTGAATTAGAATAAAATTTAATGAACATTTGGCTATCTAAGGATTTGCGTTGGTGAGTGCGCTTTCATTTACGTATGTACTGTTGCTCAAAACTCAGCAATAATAGCGGCGCGAGCACTGAAAATATGCACGTTCACAGCCAAATACAGATATTAGATACCCACAAACAATGTTATTTCCCTTGTACCCGGCCAGCCAGTGTTTCTAGCTGATTTTTTTCTTGTTTTCATTGCATACTTTTTGAATGCTTAGGCTTTTTAACGCACTTATTTTTATACTTATTGTTATACAACGTGATAAATGCGATACTGATATGGATAGTTCTAGAAGGGCGGATACGAGATCCTTCCTAGATACCCGATACTTATGAGTGCACGATATCAAGCGAGACAATCTCACTGGCTACCTGTCTTGTCTTTAACATCTCAAAACCCCTAAACTACTAAAAGTCTCTCTTTCAAGTGGGAATTTTTCCTGCACGACAAAAAGGAGAAATGAAGTGAAGGAAAGTTCTCAGAGTTAACTTATTTTTCACCTTGAGAAATACCGATTGGGCACACAAAATTAGAATATCACAATTTTTGGAACATATTTAGTATACATATGTAATATTATATTATGCTTTGATAGATTGTATGTCCATTCGGCTGTACTGACGTCAGTGTAATTTCAGTTTTAAATTAAAAGTTGGTTAGCTACAGAAATTATTATGGTGGAGATGCAATAACCACAAAGTGTTACTTTCTTAATTGCTGTAATATATTCTGTTTTTGGTTTCCTCCCATCTCAACACACATAAGTGTTACCATCCCATCCCATTTGATGTCCTTTTAGAGTTTTGAGATGATATCAAACCCTAGCTCATATGCACTACAATATGTTGTGGAAGAAAACAGAAGCGAATGACGAACACCCTTTTCAATTCTTCAGGATTGATGGAATGAGCAGTGCACTAGATACTTGGTTTTACCTAACGTCTCTGGCATCCTCTCGACACTTGCATGAAATTCGAACGCCTTAGGATAGGGGCTTGTTTTAATGTTGAGCAACCACACACAAGGGGGTAGTGCGTTGACTGGCCTGGAAAATAATAATACACCAGCGCTGGCTATTTATTTTCTAAGGAAATCTTGATTTAACATTTCTTTTATTCAGAATTTTCACCAATCATTCCTTGTGGGAGACTTGAGTTGATATTGTGGGTAAGGAGAACTGTTCTTTTCCTTTGTGCTTATCTCACATGATCACACAGACCATTTGTTGGCTAGTAGTAATAGTCTTTCGGCTAGGATTCACTCGTCGCCGTTGTTTTGATTGTTAGCTACGCACACGTACTTAAACGCAATGTGCTTCGTTGTTTGCATACAGTACTACAAAGCGATATGTAGCGCTTCACAGGGAGGTTTACATACACTTGAGACCATTAGCGGAGTCGTAGCAGTTAAGGCCTATCTCAGTCCACAGTGTAAAGTGATTGTATATAAAGAGGTTAAACTATACATGGTAATGGAGGAGGTGAGATTATGTGAAGAGTTACACTATGGAATGGTTACTTAATGAAATGTTTCATCTTAAAAAAGAAACGCTTGTGGGATAATTAGGTCTAAAAGCGTGAAGACAATATTTAGTGGAAATTAATCCACCGTGAACGTATGTGCTGCACTTGAATGCAAATGAAGTTTCTTTCCACGTTCCCTCTGTGGTTAATTCCCTCGAGATGGCCGGCTCCTATTTCCTTCTAAAAGTCAATATCGAATTATTGCCGATGACTTCATACAATTTTATTCACTACATTCATCAAGCCAAACATGAGGAAACATCTCTTTTTAATCGGCTACCTCTAATATACGCGTAGGTAGTAAATAAATACTTTGGAGAAGGGCAAAAACGAAAGCACCCGTTGTGAGACTGAAATTGTTCTCTGCTGCTATACATATGTAATCTTAATTACAATCGGGAGAGTTGTACTTAGGGCTAGCACACACAGACGGACACGTACAACTGTACAAATATTTTATTTGTCTTAGGAGTGGAGAGTACACGTTATTACACGTCTTTTGTATTGTGAGTTCAGAAACACGAGTGTAGAGAGATGCTTTAAGTAAGCTGTAGGTGTGTACGTAATGTCTGTGCTATCAATTTATTCCCGATAATAATTATAATGGCTTTCCTGTTCATATTTGCAATAGGGCTTTGACATGCATCCATAATTCAATTAATTTTAATGTTGCGAAAAACATGCAAATAATCCATTTAGAGGCATGGGAAGAATTTTATTCCATTAAATCATTTTTATTGCTTTTTTGATCCTAGCCAAGCTTTGGTTCGATAAAGAGTATTCTAGTCCATTCCATTGGCAATAAAAACCATAAAAGAAAAAATTACTCATAATTTCATGGTGATTTTTCCAAGTGGAGGTGTCCTAAATTGCTGAACAACATTTATTTTGCGCCTTTCCTTGGCCAATATGCAGTTATGTACCTTTACAATAAATGGCAATAAGAGTTGATATTAAAACGTTAGTTCAGCAACCTAAACACACTTACACGATTCTCCTCAAGGATCTTTGATCTTATATAATATTGTTCCATAGAGGAAATAGACATTTGTTGAGAAAGCACACATTTACAACGCAGACGATAAAAATGGGTAAATAAATGTGATCCACATTCTGTATTGTGATACGATTTTAAATCGAATGGAGACACGATTTGAAGGTTTTTATCACAGTTGCAAAGTTATTTTAAGTAAAAAATAAAACAATATGAGATATCATATTTAGCGTAGATATAGCCCTCGCACAGTAGATGTTTAAATATTGGAGTTATAAATTTAAGTGTTAATTGTTCTATTCTGTATTGTTTCAATTTCAATTCACTCGATTTTTTCCATGAACGGAGTTATAGAATGATTATGGTACTTCACTACATGAAACGTACGCACAGTAGAGCACATGTGAAGAGAGAACAGCAGAGTTTTTGGATTTCTTGAAAGAGCGACGTAATAATAATATAAAGATAGTACATACAAAAAAGAGGGTTTCAGTTTCAGTGTTGCTCCCAGAGGATGTTTCGCATTAAATTCAGTGAAGTAAGAAGTGAGGATGTTGAGTTGAATGAGGAAAGAAGAGGACAAGTCTAGTATATACAATTAACACAGAGGACATTTCTAGGCTTTTTCAGTATTACACAAATGCAGCTCTATGCAAACCACACTACTGTACTCCATCCAACCAACACATAGTATATCTGCATAGCAGCAACGCTATTCTTAATGTGTAAGTGAACACCTTTCTTTGGCTGTCAGTGCACCCTCAATGGACACCGTGGGTCACATTAATGTACTCTCTTTTGAATCCCTTCGTCTTAGACTTATTTTGTTTTTTGTATGTACCAAAGAAAATTAATTTACTTTAATGGATAAAAGCTTAAAGTGCAGTGAAATTGGCTTTGTTTCCATTTAAATTAATCCCATGGAAATATTTACATGTCCTTCTATACTTTTGTCCAAGGCACAATATAATTTTCCTCTTGTCAGCTTACCTGTGGATTTCCCAGCAGAAAAACAACTTCCTCCGAATTTCCACCTCTTGCTACTAGCTTTAACGTATTCTTAGAAATTGCTTTTTTGTTCCCACTCAACTCTACCAGTATCACACGAGCAGATAAAATTACATATTGAAATATTTTTACACGCACTGTTTTTCTCATTAACTTTTTAGATTGCAAATTTTCTTTCCGAATCTGCATTTACTGGAGGGTCCATCTTATAGCGCAAGAGGTCACGTTCGGGAATTTGACGGTGCAACCGTCTGAATCCATGCAACATCTATGTATGCTTTGAAGTTGCCAGTAACAGGTTAGTATGTACATAATATGTGAAAACTCCGTGTTTATGTATTCTAGATGTAGACCCGTCCACGCACCTTGGACCCGTCTGTATCCATGCTAGATGTTGCCAGATACTACTATCCGTCTTGTGTAATATGCATTGTAATGATTTTTTAGCCAATCCCATAGAAACAATGAAACAATAGCAAGAAAATTACGTGGCCATCTCCAAAAATACTTCCATGTTAACAAAGTGAGAAAATCCAATATTACGTGACTGTTGCATTTAAAAGTGAAGTTTAAAAATACGTTCATGTATTTTTACAAATACTATCAGCAAATTTGCTGCTTCTTCAGTAATAAACTGAAAACTTGTCTTGGATATTTGAATTTGAAAATACCGTTTTACATTGATGTTGAGAGATCCCCTGGCATTCTTATCTGTAATATGGACGATTATAATTGGAAGAACTTACCAATCTTGGTACAATCACACCAGAAAAACAGTTCTACAATAAAAACACACCTCCCTCTACGAATCAAGGTTTTAATTTAACAACAATATTTTCTAGGTGAACAGAGTGTTGTTTTCGTATTTGGACAACAAATCGAAACTTGCTGTCAGACAAGTATGCTCCGACTGGAAAGAGGGAATGGACAAAGAAGGAGGTCTTCGTCATACAGTTGACTCTAGAAACAATGGAAATTTGAAGTTCATTCGAGGTGTCAAGATTATCGAGGCTCACATAAAGTATTTGGACGAATCACAGAATATTTTTGGGGATCCCACCACTCTGAAGAAAGTTGTTTGTACTGGAATACTGCCACCACAATGGCTTACATCCGAGTTGGTTAACTATCATAATTTGACTCATTTAGCTCTCTCAGGTGTGGTCCTTCACTCTCAAGATCTACAAAAGAACGGCCAGATTCCTCTTCATATGCCTACTCTCCGGAATTTAGAATTCATTGCTACAGACGGGAGCTACCCTACACTCGAGATAGAGAATGCTCAACGTATTTATGCAACAGAATTAAGAGATCGTACCGGTGTTGAGACCTACATCACTGATTGCTATAAATACGACAACGTTGTAATTAAAAATGTGTCCTACTTGCTAACACACCTCCACGCTCCAAGATTAAGGATGGCTCAGTTCTACATTAGTAAATCCTATAATGATTACACCCCTCCACCAGTGGATTGGAGGGGTGATCCCCTGGACACTTTCTTGAACCGACATCAAAACACCCTGCAAGAGCTGTACTTGCCTCTGTTTGGTCAAAAGAGAAAGGTTGTTGATTCAAAAGTTAACTTTGAAAAGCGGCGTTGTCCCCAAAATCTTGTTACATTTGATTTATCATTGTGGTCTGAAAAAGGGATTGAGTACTGGACAAAATTTTTAGCCGATCAAAAGAAGTTAATGCACTTGAAACTTGGGCTCAACTTTATCCCATTCGATCAAATATTACTTGATCCAGTTCTGAAAGGCATCTCTTCTAATTGCCAAAATTCCCTAACGTACATTTGGCTTGTACTGGATGCAGTGCCGTCATCCAAAATCGATTGCTCGCTACTGAAACATTTCAACTCCTTAAATGTACTAAAAATTGACGCATTCAGGGGGGCTAAAGTGGCATTTACCAATTTCTCAAGTCTTCCACCATCGTTAAAAAAGATTTGGATTCCGTATTGTGCGCTTATGAATCCAAACCCTCACGCAATTTTCAAATTAAAAAATCTGGAAATACTGCAAATAAGTATGTCGCTGGAACCGGCTGAACAGAGTTGGGGATTGATCAAAGCGATACTGAAACTGCGATCTTTGTGCTGGTTATATATTCATTTTAATGAGCAACCAGGAGAAGATTTTGATCATTTATTGATACCTTTGAAGGAGTATTGCTACTTTTCTTCCACTCGTCTTGGAATCAGAGAAAATGACTTTGATGTGTGCAAATGGGATTACAAGGGTTTCAATTATGGAGAAAATGGGAAGCAACACATCTTGCAGTCCCCTCAAGAAAGCTTTTACAAACCGTACATTCTTAACGAAAACGCTACTGACGTAATCGCAGATCCTTCTGCAAACGGTGTTGGTTTCTCAAATGGCGATGCCGCAGCCTCTGTAGATGGCGAGTATTTTGCAAATGCTGATCCTTTGAAAACGCTACTGACGTAATCGCAGATCCTTCTGCAAACGGTGTTGGTTTCTCAAATGGCGATGCCGCAGCCTCTGTAGATGGCGAGTATTTTGCAAATGGTGATCCTTCTGCAGATGAAGATCTTTCTTCAGACGACGATACTTACTCAGATGCTACCTCAGACGGCGGATCTTCCTCAAACAACGATCTTTCCTCAGACGGCGATTCCAATTAACATTATAAGGGATGGACTTAAGCAAATGAAAAAGATCTAGTTTTCTTTAAGTATGAACGTATTGAAATTATGGTACTGCTTTAATTACAATTATTTACAATTAATTGTAATTCATGGAATAGAAATTGACCATGTCCTATATAAACTTTTATCAAGAATTGAGTCATTGAGTCTTATCAGATCCCTTATCGTCAACTGAAAACCGTCAAACCATATATTATATTCTCGTTTTGCTTTTGGGTTTTGCCTGTTGCAAAGTTGTTATACATCTACGTACATGGGAGACACTTGACCATACTGTAGATAAAGATTGACAACCGGCATTTAAACCCGCCCTTCTACATAGCAATAATAATAATGTAGTAATACGAAATATACCTCACACATGCTATACAAAGAACTCTTACAGCTGAGAATATTATGATGCGGGTTGTGCACACATGTGAAGAAAGTGTCTCTATGGAGTTATCATGGTTTTAAACACGAAAAGTGCTAGTTATCCATTCCAATTTCTCGGTATGACTACCAACCAACCTCCTTTAGATACACAAGGGTTGAAACATTCTCAGTAATACATGGTGAAGGAATATCTGCGTATTCATGTCTTTCGTTTCCTGTGTCAGTCTTTTTTCCTTGCTGATCCTCTAGGCTTACATTGAGCCGACATGCATCCGAAGTGTAACTAGAATTATTTTGTGACGTGAGAAGAAAACAAGACAGGAAATATACATTTTGTTCACTAATTAGTGAACGTCTTGTGCTCTCAAGAGGCTCTGTCTCATGCAACTCTAGCAGATTCATAAAATGTATACATATATCGACAAGGAGCTGAACATAAACGCGTGTTATACCAGGAACTACTACTCATTGTCAGTCATATAGTCACGTTGAAGTCGTACAAACTTGACTCACTTGACTTTGAATTGTCATATTATTTCATGTCATGTCAACTCGTTCACAGAAAGAAAAAATTGGGTACATGACACGCACATCTCACTCAACTAAAGATAAAGACTCGTATTAGTCTTTATCATAACTTGAAATCCTCCACATACAATGCACCTACTGTACAGTGTATTACCCTAAAGCATTTACTGCAGCACGACATCTTTTCAACGTTTTGTAACAGCCCTCTGCTTCACTTCTTTGACTAACGTAAACTTCCTTCACAACCAAATAAAACAATTTTTCTTTGATAAATATTAATAAGTAAGATCGTATCTCAGCGAAGCTCTTCTTAAATGTGGTACTATTACATAATTCATATAAAATTGATAGTAATATAATTTACCAATATGCAAAGTCAATACAAAAACCGATACAAATTTTCAGCGAAAATATCAATCAAATCCTATACAAACCTACGGTATTGCGAAATGCAAATTCAGACAGTCCTACGTATTAATAATGCTAGCTAAAGTGAAGGAGTGTACCGTTGCCGCTTCTTGTACTTCTCTAACTGTTGTGTACAACTTCAAATCTGACAGTGAAGCATGAGATTGGTCTAACGTAGAAGCTGTAGGAACGCTGTATCCACAGAGCGAAGGAAGAAATAGTACTAATGCACAGAGGTTTGGCTCAGCTAATAAAACAGGATAATTTGATCATTGTTCGTGAGTGTGGTGTCTCGCCTGAGTCGTCATCTCAAAGAGTTGTGAGGTATGGTGGCATATCATATAGCGTATAGAGGCTCGGTAATCCAGTAAGTTGTAATAAGTAGCAGTAGTCGTCCAGGATTTCACACTATGCCGTCTCCATTCGAACCGTTTCATTTCCATAGTAAATTGTGAGCTTGTTAGCGCCCAATTCATGAAATGATGAAGTGCGACAATCACAATCAAGCAGACACATCACAGATGTTTTCCCCCACTACAAAGTAAACTTAAAGGCAATATTTACTAATGTCTCGGTTTAATCTGAACAACGAGGAGTAGCATGAGAAGAAGACAGTTAACGCTAGTTTTTCCCTCGAATGTGTGCATAAATAATATAAAAATTACATTCACCAGCCGCACTGCGTACTGCACCATACTTCACTATTTGTTACGAGAATATGCAAAAGCATTGCATTACATTACATTTAACAATATGTTAAGTAGGATTAAGCTTAGGATACCCTTTAGCATGCAAAATAAATGTATATGTGTACTACTACAGAGTAGACTATATAAGTAGAATTATCTAATGTATTCTCTGTAGGTGCTATTACAAAGACATCACGTTAAGTATATATGTATGTAAGTAGGTGCACATTTACAAATGTACCAAAGTAGTTAGCAGCTTCTCTAACGGCAGATTACTTACATTACTGCACATTGTTGTGCCTTACTTACCTCAGGTCGTATTCTCAAATTTATTGCCTACTCTACTCTTCTTCTAGTCAAATGCACTCAGACCAGGCTACGAATTAACTAACTAACATGAATTCTGCCATGTAGCTACTTTATGCTTGAATGTCACTCTCAAATCCTATGCAATACGAGACAACGGTTTATTTGGGCTCGTTGATGTAGTATTTCACTGTCATAGCACAAATAAGAGAGATATTCTGTAATCCAGAAAAATCCCATACTCACGGCTGAGCATTCTGCACATGACACTTTTGTACTCATTCGTTAAATCTCCACTTGTTCACCCACGGAAACCACTAACTTGTCACAATGTGGACCAACAAGAATCTATTTTAAAGTTTTAGCTCTAATAAAAATCTGAGGAATCGTGGCGAAGTGCTCAAGAGATGAGTGAAGAGCCTGTAGAAGTGGAGGCACCAGTAGTAAATAGCACAGCCATAGGGCACAATTGAAATCCTACCATGACCTTCTAGGCACTTCTTTATTAATAAATGACTTGCAGGTGTGAAAGAACTAGTTAGAGTATAAAATTGCTGTAAAAGAGTATTATACTACAGTATTTGCATTAAGAGACAGGATGATACATAAGTAAATAAAATGATTTCTATTGGTAATGCTGGTTGCTAAATGTATAATGGGGGAGTGGGCGCTCACTGCAGTGGTAACAAGCAGAACAGTCAGATCACAAGTAATAATGTAATAAAACCAGACAGGAATAATGCTATGCAAATTGAGTATCATCATCTTATCACATCTCATTCATCTCGTCACTCGTCTTTTTATTTGCCATCCATCTCGTTGTTGTCGTATTGTGGGGTGAGACGACTTACATGGAATGCCCTATTCTCTCTCTACATTGTGCACTCACTTCGTCCTCGTATCACACCAATATGACTCTCCACGAAAATACTGATGAAATGCCAGTCTGAATTATTGTGGTGCTACAAAAGCCAAAACTAAGGCGTAAGACGAGAGTCATGCAAAATAATGAAACGTAATAAGGTGGCACTGACACTGAAGATGAGTGACGAAGAGAGCTGTAGTCGGAACTCCATGGAAATCTTTTGTCATGCTTTCTGTAGGTTAGCCAAGTCAACAAAGCAGAACGGAACGATACTGGCAGCTCACAATAATGGAATATATAGTCAGCCTATTTCAAACCAAGGAATGTCTCCGATTCATAACTGAATATCGTTTTCAGGAAGAGAATCAAACATATGTACATACGGGGAGTCTTTTTACAATACTTTTTGAGAAACAGTTCGCGTAGCATACAGGACCATTAAATCTCAAATAACCACAAAATTCATTAAATTCAATAGTTACTCGTTAAATCAGATTTTAATTTAAATTTGTTATCAAAAAATGTTCATTAGTATTTTTTAGATTCGCGACAAAAAATATTTTGTAGACCATTGCATTTATTACAACTATAGGAGATAGGTTGCTTTTAGATTTTCTTGTTTTTCATGTTGAAACCGACATGACCTTATTTGTGCAATCTTTTTGAGAACATCAACAGGTGCTTACTATTTTACAATTCGTTGAACTGTACTTAACAATTCTCCATCTTTATGATTCTACCTTTAGATATGCAAATAGATATGTATTTATATAAAGTTAAGGCTTTCCAACCCTCGGAACTCGAAATGATTAACTTTGTTACTAATCTCGAGGGTTTTCAACAAATTTTTTCTTTATCCTTTTTCTCTTTAGAAAAAATTATTTTAATGCCTAATACACACCAAGTTGACGGGACGAACGATTTCCTAAAACTTCGCAGAAGAGGATTACTCGTTGAATATCGAAAACTCGAAAAATAATAAATAAGGATTTGTGGACGAGTTGAATATCGCCAAATTGATTGGACATCGACGGCATCAACAGTCAACAGGCACAGAGTAACAACAGTACTAGACTAGACTAGCTCCTCTCCATTTTAGATCACTTCTAATTGGATTCGGTGTTACGCACAAATGCGTACTAACTTTTCACTGTCAAAGTTATGAGTTCATGACAATAATAAAGAAGACTGATACAATTCTGATAAGCAGAGACAAGTTTGGTAATATTGACAGTAAGACTTAATGTTGAATCATTAATTGTCAGTAGGTTGGAACGATCACTGCCGTGTCCTCGCATTAAAGCTCCAATCTATCATTTCCTGTTGATAAGTGAATGCCTTAAAATGGCACATGGCAATTTTAAAATCAAATCCCTTTTCGCACAATATACATATTGCTAATATTTATATTAACCAATTAAATTTCGATTTGACATGAAAATACAAGACGTTGTACCCATAGAGGCGGCATTACAATTAATACTGTCAGTACATTATTATGGGACGGAAACGAGGTATACGTATTGTTGAAGAGTTGAGCTGTGGTACGAATGCGATATATTTTTGTGCAGACTGAATGCACAATAAACGAAAGGAATTGCGCGAAGAGATATAATAGCGATTATTTTTGAATCCAAATCCAGTGACAGCTAATAATTACATTTGACAATATAACAAAGTGCAGAATTAGCTTTGGCCATTCAACCGTGTGTTCTGTGTCTTAGGTGCGTATGTAGTTAAAGTGTCAGTGAAGCTATGCTGGAAGGGATTCCGTATTAACATAATGTATTTCGTAGCATACCAAACACATGCAAAGGACATGGTAAGACTGAAGCCAAAATTAAAGTCTGTGCTGTGATTCTATTGTGGTGAGCTGAAAGGTTCCAATTCAGATGTTAACAGTTTAGCTCTTATGATTAGTTCTCCTACAGAGATTCCTTTTGTCTTTAGTGTTGGACGTCGAGTGAGCAACGGTAGTAAATAGACGCTCCAAGTATTCTTCTTGTCTCTATTGCAAAAGCCCGGTTGTGCTCAGCGTGCAAAACGGAGACAAAAAAGTGATTGCATATTAGCAATATTTCACGAAGATGATTAATTAGGAATATCATGAGCTACGAGCTGACAATGAAAAGGAGACAATCTTCCGTTGCTGCTGTGGTTCAAGTGCCGTACGCTGTTACTGACCAATGAGCAAAGCAAAATCTTCATCACAAAGACTGACTCCCAATTCGTGTACAACTTGCTCTCTTCTTGTTGTCTGGTCTCACTTAAATTTCATCTGCACATTTGCAGCTATCTTTTCGTCACCTTTGTAAGGAATTTGCATCTCCTGATTGAAACACATTACTTGCTCTCTTCTTGTTGCCTGGTCTCACTTAAATTTCATCTGCACATTTGCAGCTATCTTTTCGTCACCTTTGTAAGGAATTTGCATCTCCTGATTGAAACACATGAAGAAATCCACTTAATAAGCACCTTTTCAGACTTCTGCACTTAACTAATCTTCTTTTTACCTCTTGCTAATCAGAAATGAACATTTTCTGAATTCTAATTGTTCTTCCTATCCATCATTCACTAAACAGTACATTTCTCTTTACTTGGATATAGTAGGAAGTATTTTAGCTAAACACTTTCATAAATCATCTACACGTTGGTTAAGATGGGCATCGTGTTTCAGTCCCTTCAAACTGACTAAAAAAACTTTCAGAATTTTAAGTAAGCAGTTAAAATAATACAATAATGTAAAGTAGTTGATTTAATGTTTTTACCATCGAGCTGAAAGATGAACTTTCTCCCACGCCACTCTGCACGCATTTCCGACCTTGATCTTGTTGTGATTGTAATTTATAATACTGCAATCGTTTTACATGTACTAGGAAGTTACATACTTTGTAAATATTCACTCGCCCACATATGTAAGTGGACGGCAGCAGGTAATAATTTATTACGCTGCTCTCCGCGTACGTTCTCATTCTATAGACACGCAAAGACTTGAAGTGGTCCATTCCCAGTTTTACAAACGTTCATACTACTTGATAATTCTGTTTGTAAATTTGTATTCATTTTATCATCATTGGCATCATGATATTATGTGTACTTTGAAGAAAGTAACTACTATTTTGCATTTAAATTTCAGTGAGAAAACGGAAAGCATTTCACAGAACGGTAAATAAAGTGAGTAGGTAATCTGGCTTGGCCTAGCCTACATTTATTTCGTATCAAAGCACTCTAGCACCCGACAAATAATAACGCAATGCACTACACAAACATGCATAATAATGCGGATGCAACATGTAAATTGTTGAATTAAATGGTTTAATGTATTTGTTGCATGTACAATGTACATACATAATATTTTGAACAGTACATGAAAAGAAGTGGTAGTGGAAAGCTACACGTACACATATGTACATCTGCAAATTTGGATGTACAATTGTCGTATGTAGATTGTCTTATCTATCCTTCCTTGACTGAACATTCTCCTATCCTACCACTTAGCTTCACTAAAGTAGCTAGGAGATTTTTACGCACGTACTATTGTTATTAAGGATTGTGACCGACATTTCACGGCACACAACGCATTTGTAATCATGAAGAATTATGGATACTGCTTCCATACTATCCATACAGGCGTAAATGCGGACTGTACGTCTCCACTACTTTTTGTGTCACAGTTTTTCTTATTTGCAATAACTGTACTTTTCTTAATGTGCTGCGGTTGCGGCAAGTGTAAATAATTCACCACTCCAAACAATTATTGATTTCTGCCGAACCTTTTTGTGAGCGCTTAACGATAGTTGGCATTTTGACACGTCCGTATCCAAAGACCGACTGCGATGACCCTTGTGCAGTAATGGTTTTAAATAATTTAAGTAATTAGTCATAACAAACAAATAAGTTAGGGATAGCTGCTGCTACAATAAATATGCCCCTGAAAAACAAACTTCCTCTAATCCACATAATGAGCTTCCGCATGATAATAAGCATGCAAATTATCCCGTTTTATTTCAACTTTTGTCTACAAATGAATGAAGTTTTTCTTCAAGATTCTTTTACGCTTCCCTTGCCTTTTAGATTTAGTCCGTTTCCTTAATCATATCAGAATACTACTCGAAGATCATTATGATGTGTAAAGATGCCATAATACCACTACATCCACTGCTCCTATCAGCTTACACACTCACATCTACCCCCCGTCTTGTCAGCAACTTCATTGCATTGTTTTATTTTATTCCAGACTATTCTTTTTATTCTTCTTTTCGTCTTATTGTTGTTAGTTGTATTCTTCCCATGTGATTCGCCTTCATTCATTTCACGAGCCATCAACGGCATCAACGTGAACTTACAAAAACGTACCTTTTCTCTGCTGGTCTGGTCGTTCTTCTCTTTAGATTAACTCTGCCTGGGACAAGATGTTCATGATGAGATCTCACATTTTATTATCGCATTAACATTCACATTACATCAACATTTCTTTATTATCCTCCTATCTCTGCTACACACACAGACCAGGCAATGCTTCCCGAATTGCCCGATCAGTCATACAGCACAAGTAAAGTAAGTAGGTGCATTAATTTCGTTTGAGTAATACCAGATTATCTTCATGAACGAAACTGAAAATAAACTTTACTACTTGGAGTATCATGTCTTAGATACGGACGACACCAGAAACTACTATACAAATTTTCTCATTCCCAGAGAATATCTGTAAAATATACTTCTCACACTATGAGATTTAATGTTCTTATGCACCTAGTAGTATGCAGTACATGCGCAAAAGTCCTTAGGGTTAAATTCGAGGGGAGTGGGGTACAATTACGGACGGGCACTTTGGTTCCATCGACTTATTGCAGTGATTCATTCAGACGATAAATGTGGTCAATCGAATTTAGCACCATAGTGTGTTTTCTTTTCTTGAATCCCAACTTGTTTAATTTTCAATTGTCTGTTGTATATCAACAACATGATGCAAGCATCAATTTTGTGCTGACGGATTGTCAAATTAAACAATGCGTAATGTGTTTTGAACAGAACTTCTTAATAGTATAATTATAAATACCTTGTGGTATTGAGGTGTATTTGTATGGGTGGGAGCTAAGTTTTGTGAGGCACCGCTCCTCCCCCCGCCAGTGACAACACAGTGCGCACTCAGTCAGGTTTTTTGTACGGATTTCAATTACATAAGAAATCTTCAGCGTTCGTATACCATACATACAATTGTTGAGATAATAAAAGCAACAGAGGGACCAAATTAATGTTTCCTTTCCCAGACTAGCAAGGCATTAATTTTTGTGCCGTTGCTCACTCTCAGTTAGTAAGTCTGCTCGCCTGGTGAGCTGCAGTTGCTCTCATAATCATTATAAAAATATCATTAAATGGTGTTTGGGTAACCTACTAAAAGCAATTCTATTAATTCGTGCGTTCATTGGCACTAAAGGAACAAGGACCAATGATGCACAGTTGCACTGACAGATGCAATGTTCGCTTTTTCAAATTCGCCTACAAAGACTTAGAGAGTAAAATCTTTCTTGAAATAACATGTATACGCATATATTATGATTATGTTATAGCAGCTTCGTCACTTGTACTTATATAAGTATTCTAAAAATATTCAGAGTTGGCGATTTACGGATGGTCATTCACGGTGCTCCGCGCCTCTAACAACTTAAGCAAACGCTACCTTGATTTTATTTGATGCTGAGAGATTTCTTCACAATAAAACTGTACTTTTACCACTCTTGCAAAACATTAAACCTTTTTCGACGTTTCTAATGTGTCTTGGTCTTGTGTTAATAGTACTTAGGTAGCACGCTAACTAAAACACTAATATCAATTTACGACTGCGTTCCTCCAGTCTGCGAACAAAATACACGTACTACTATTACAGTTAAGATTGCACTCTGTACTATTTGCACTTTTATCATTTCTTCTAGTCTAAAGTCAGTTACTTTAGAATACATTGCTTTTTATAATTCTCGTTATGTATTTTTAGGATTGATTATGCCATGCTCCATGTGATAACAGAAATGCTACGGGTAAACGGTACGTTTGTTTAAAGTTGTCATCGAGTTACGCAATCGATCTTATAATTCTCTGTGTACACAATTGTATTATATTGACTGGTGAAATTAATAGTCAGCCTTTAAGGTTAAATGTATTATTTGATGACAGATTGAGGAAAATATACACAACTGCAATCCGCTTTGGTCTGTTGTTGTTTTTCTTTGGGCTTAAATATTTCCCTGTGTGGGATGCGATGATGATACTGTGTCTTATCTCGTACTTTAGCAATTGTGTTTACGCTCGTTTATTGTTTATCTACTCACACACGAAGTCATAAGACTTCGCAATAACACTGAAAATTGCTTTATTCGCAACTTTTTCTCAATTGAGTAGCTCAGTCCTCTATGCAAGTGGTGAAGCAGAGATTCACAGGAAATGTAAATCTTGGCGTAAAGAGGAATCTCAGAAGCTCGTGCGTCCCACTCAAATTGCATGATTAATTTTTGTGGCTTTCAGCATAGGTAACTTTATATCATGTAAACTTATAATTCGGTGCACCTATTTGTATGTAGGTAGCTCGTTTGTTATTATTTTTTGTATTACAGAATAAGTGTTAGTATTTTGTAGAGAGACAATTAGAGTCACACTTCCTAAAGATAATAAATTCGTTATTATGTTCCACTGTACCTATATAGTCTCGTACCTGCTAAAGAATCATGTTCACTTTCGTTAAAAATTTATATTCAGTTTCGTCTCAGGCAAAAGTAAATACTACCATGCAGGCACGAAGGGAAATGTATACATAAAGCGAAAAATAAAAGCCTGAGACTTTATTGCGTGTTTGCAGAGAATGCATCTGGGTTTTACGAGATCATCCTTCTTTATTGTTGTTGTCACTATCTACAAGTCTGAGAATGGAGATTATGACTATCCATGAACAGATAATTCTTATACTAACTCTAAAGAACATAAAGATTAGTACTCTGTGCAGTGTGAAACACCAACTGAAAGCAAATTTATTGTACAAACATTCAATTTGGAGAAAAATGTAATATGAACGGTTACAGTTACAGGATATAAGGAGAAGGAGGCAGCATTGACTTTAGCACATTTACTCTACACGTGAACAGATAATGATGGAAATTATTAACTTTCTCTTACTGTTTACTACGCCTGTGTGCTAGTGTTGTGCCAATACTAATACATACATCACACTTCACACCAGAATGTGCGAAGATATACCTTGAAATTAAAGGACACGGGAGGTAGTATTGTGTTTAAATTGTATCAAGTTTCACCTTTTTTCATAATTATTAGTTTGGAAATATATGCAATGACAACGTTTTTACTAATGGGAGGGGGGGTGATGCACTCTCAAGAATACCTAATGCAATATTATTATTCAAATGTAAAGTAAACCAAACTGTACAAAATCAATGTTCGTAATTCATGAAAATAACTAAAACTCTTATTATCTCGTTTGATTTAGTGGACACTCTTCAGAAAAATTTACCTTTAGAATATCGACTTACAATAACCGATTACAATAAAATCGACTGAATGACCTTTTAATTGTTTTTTAAATTGCTTCCAGTTCTCATTATTTAGTCATTAGATGTAAAAGTATTTATTGTGGTGCTCACAATCATTTAAAACTACAATTTCTAGTATAATACGTGAATCGATTGCATAAAGCTTCTGTCATTCTCACAGCATTAAAAGACCAGAACTATTAAATATTCTGTTGTAGAAATAGTACGCAAATGGTTCCAAACCGGTGCATAATGTACAGAAATGCAGTGGTAATGCACACTTAAAAATAGACGTTAAGCTTGAGGACATGACTGGACAGAGTTGTGCACTCTACTGCGACTGGACAAGGCCTTTTTTCTAGTGGCAGAGTAGTAAATGATCACAGTACAAGTAACACAACATTAGAATACTCATTAAAATTCAAGAGCCATCCTCATTCAGACATAGAGAATAGACAAATAGTGTGTACTTTTCTAAACTATACTTGAATTGGGCTCAACGAGTCAACACCATCAGCACACACACACACACCACAAAATTACGAGACAGCCCTTTGGAAAACTCTTTCATTTTCATTCCACAGACTCCGTTCAATTATCCACACAAAAGAGGAGACCTCATATACGTGTACTGTATAACATTATATTTCTATACCAGACAGCAACGAAGTTACAAGCGAGGTCTGCATTGCTGTCTTCTATTCTTATCACCGAAGCTGGACACGTTCGTCAGGTAAATATGTCGGTGCAACTAATTGTTTTCGTCCCGATTTTTAAGTGGCTATCGGTGTTGCTGAGTGTGAAGCTTCTCGGACCAGTCAGTCACACCTAATGTCAACATCCGTCACTCCAAACCATTATCATCATTACATGAACTGTTGTCTCCGGCCATTCGAACCACCAATTCTTCAATGTAACATTATATGCGTATTAGGATTTTCTTTGTCTTCTGTCGTATACAGTATTCGTATTCTTATGTACTAACTTTCATCTTAACATTTCCTACTAAGACAAACTCTTGATATTATTGTCTCAAGTTATCCTACACGATTGTTCCTGCATTATATATGAAATAGACGCTCAGAACTATCTTTACACCCTCTGAGTTCCTAGCCGTGGGTTATTGTATCTGTACCAAGGCGATAAGTCTGACTTCATGTATTTCTTAGAGAATGTCTTCTGAAAATGCCGAAGTAGGATTTAGTAAGATTTACACGATTGTTAGTGAAATGGGTTACCTTGCGTACACTCATACTCCAAGTAGTCATTTAAAGTAGTAAAAAGGGATTTCCTTTAGTTTTAATACTGTGTAAGAATCTCGGAGTATATTACCAGCTCAACCTTGCAGTGTAACACCCTAAGACACTTTATTTGCCCTAATGAATGCTGACATTACCCAAACAATTTTTATTTTACTTTCCTTACCACTACTACTCCTTACTTTATTACGACATTATTGTGTTCTGATTGCTCTCAGTGTTTCCGTCCAAAGCCTTTATCTTCAAATTTAGTTAATTATACGTGGCCGTAAAATATTTACCGTTTTTCAAAATCTGTTGCTTAAAAAGCTACTATTCTTGCTTTAAATATTGAAATACGTCCATTCTAGCGCGGTGGTCTTTCTAAGCCAAAGAGAATCTTCATCTTCTTAGCATTTTAATGTTTACATTAGGGTTTTGAGTTTTCTCTGGCCCTCCGTTAATGCGAAATAATTTAAGTCCTCCCAAATGTAATGATGGACAGATAAATGATGATGAATTTGATGACATGCCAGCATGTCATCTGTCATCCGGTCCCTGTGTTGTTTGTGCGCACCCTTCATTCATTCAAAAGTAAATAAAGTAGAGCTTCAAGCTCTGTTCTCTCTCATTTGAATGCTTAGCTATGCAACTGGCAGAAATGTTCTATCTAAACCATATTGAGTGCTGCCACGCAGTTCCACTTCAATTGTATCCATGCACAGAGATATTTATAAGAACCTACTATTCCACAACAGACACCAGGGATCTTTAAAGTATTAACGAAGGAACGGAAACATAAGCCCCTTTTTTTACAACAACGGTGCAATGCTAAGTAATATACCGATTTCTGCGCGACCAAGGCCTTTGTAATCCTTTTAGCATACAGTAAAGTAACTCTGGTGGAAGACTGTCCACATTTGGATCAGTACAGTAGTAGGAACAGAATAGAGAATGAGAGAGAGAGAGAGATAGAGGGAAGGTCTTCTCGTTTCTCCCCACGACTTTCTTCAAACTCTGAAATGCAATGATATTCACAATCCAAATAACACCGTGGAGTTGACAATATGGTGTGCGCACTGTGCACAGATAAAGGCTATGTTAATATTTCTGTACCCTATATAGTAATCATAGGTACTTCTTCAGATATACAACCTGGCCCTACACATGTATTTAATTGTGTTTCTCGCCCAGTCTATTGCCTGTCCCTATTTTAATCCAGAACCTTGAA